>JAWWMW010001609.1:119759-140799 GCA_035048345.1 Echeveria elegans | reverse complement strand
GATCTATTATGGATGCATAGCATGGAAATTACACGAAGTGTGATCTTACGTGTCTATTCCAACTGGTCCTCCTTCGATAAAATAGAATCCTCTATCGTCTCCTTAGCGACAAAATAGAATCCTCTATTGTCTCCTTAGTGAGATCAAAAACTTTAACATAATGATACAAAAATGGACAAATACCCAAAATAATTCTGATCATAAAATTATTCAAAACTTTAAACTGAATTATGTATAAAATACATCCGAAAACTGTATTGCGCAATGGATTAGAGCACTATATAGTCCAAAATCGAACTCCCACTAAACCGAAGTATCATCGAACAATACAACACTCATATGTGATTTATGTTCATGAAAAAAAAACTTTATGTGGTAATCCTTTTGTTAATGCGTCCGCTAACATTGAGTTCGTCCTAATGTGCTCTATCTAAAGCTGTCCATTTTGAATCCTCTTTCATAATGAGTACATGACCGCTGATTTATTGTCACAATATAATTTCAGTGGTCTTTCCACACCATCTAAAAAACGCAGCACCGTGACAAAATTCTGCAGCCATACTCCCTGATTTGATGTCTGATAGCAGGTTACAAATTATGTTGTTATGGTGGATGAAGCCACAAGCGTCCGCTTGCCACTTTTCCATAATATCGCACCAATAGCCAGAATGTAAACATAACCTGAGGTGGATCTCCTGCGCTATCCTGACATCCCGCAAAATCGGAGTCGGAATACTTAATGATCTCTAAATGATCCGATCTTCTATATGTTAGCACAAGATCTTTTGTTCTTTCCAGATACTGCATAACCCACTTTGCTGCTTTCCAAATGATCCAAATCAGGGTTACTTAAATATGTGCCTAAGACTCCAACAATGTACGCAATATCCAGACGCGTACCAACCTGAGCATACATAAGACTCCCACAGTAGAAGCGTAGGGAATCGTCTCCATTTCCTTTAATTTCCAAACTTATTTTCGGGCACTGAATGTGACTAAACTTGTCTCTTTTAGCGACAATGGTGTCATTGGATTTGCAATCCTGCACGCCAAATCTTTCCAGAACCTTATTGATATAGCTCTTTTGTGATAATTCAAGAATACCCCGAGAACGATCTCCGTGTATCTGGATCCCAAATACAAAAGAGGCGTCACCAAGATCTTTCATCTGAAAATTCCTTTACAGAAAATCTTTGGTGTCGTGCAATAAGCCTATATCATTAGTGGCAATTAATATGTCATCGACATATAATATCATAAATATAAATTTACTCCCACTGAATCTGTAATACACACAATCTTCCACCGAGTTTACCTCAAAACCTAACGAGATAACCACTTGGTGAAATTTGTAGTACCACTGACGAGAAGCTTGTTTAAGCCCATAAATGGATTTTGTCAATTTACAAACCATATCCTTTTAGTCGTCCGACACAACGTTTTCTGGTTGTACCATATAAATTTTTTCATCAATGATCCCATTGAGAAACGCTGTTGATCAGTGTGTTTTATGTCTATTATTTAGGCATGTATCTGCACGTATTTACCTCTTATATCATTGAAATGCAGTTACATTCCACGCTTATGTTGCTATTTCAGGACTAAAACACACTTCATGCGGATTATGGAAGCTTGGAGCAAAACAGAGTAAAAACGATGAATATTCAGTCAAAAAGGAGCAATTTCAGTCGATGACCAGAACTGCACCAGAATCTCGACCGAGAGAAGGAACATCTCGCCCGAGATGAACCCAGAATCTCGGGCGAGACCCAGGAATCTCGACCGAGAGACAGCTCCCAGACTGGGTCAATCTTCGACCTCTCCGACTTGTAAAATTTCCACAGAGCACATCCAATGTCCGATCAAGGTGAAACAAAATGCATTGGAAAGAAGACTCAAAATCCTACAACTTTCAAGTTTACATCAAGAGCTGATTCGGACAGTACAAGGATCATACAATTGAACCAAGCTAAACCATCAACATTGGACCAAAGAGCATTCGATTAGACCAAGGTGACATGGCAAAGTCGGTTTCATGCTACAAAATATCATGTGGAATATCATTATTTCGAAATACACAAGAGGAAGTCAAAAGATACTCCAAGGAAGTTTCCAAAAGAAATAAAGAAATAAAGAAACAAGGAAAGTGCAATTTAGGAAGGTATTCATGGGAGGAATATTTCTTCACAAATCTTAGCCGTGTAACTCAGCTTTGTCACACGTTTTGGACGTGTGACACAAGCCCAAAACGTGTGGCACAAGTCCAAAGCCTTCCTTGCCCAAGAAGAAACCCTGGCACTATAAAAAGAAGTCTCTACATGAAGACAACTGTTCGGGCGTTATCCTTAAAAACCCTAGTGTTCAGGCGTTATCCTTAAAAACCCTAGCCGCCTTTTATCATTACAAAGTAGATTTTAGACTCCATACCTCAGTTTGGTCGTGCTCCCTTGAGTACTTTACATTGTTCTTCGTTAAACCTTAATTTCCCTTTTGTTACACACTATTTTACCTTCAATTCAGAGTCCGATTTTAGTCACTTTTTGGTTCGGTTTTATCCTCGAAAAACCATTCATTCGATCCCTACTTAGCACCACACGAAGATCAGCCACATACCTTCAGGATTCTGGATACTTTCAAGCAAGTTTTGGAGACCAAATTGAGCATTCTAAACTCTTCTTTTATTTTCTGTACTTTTAATTTAATTATGTCTTGCTATTCACTCAACATGAGTGAGTAATTTCGTTTGATGACAAGGGTTTAGCCGACTCTTGAATATTTGTGGACGGTTGAATGGAATTTAAATGAACCTTTATGAATGAAAATCATGATTTAGTTTGATGTATTTAACTTATGCTTGTATGATGCATGTTAGATGTTATATGTGATGTTCCAGTAATGTTTAATACAAATTCATATGAGTAATTAAATTTTATGACCAACCAGGGTAAGATCATCTAGTATTATGACCAACCAGGGTGATACTAGTACTTTATGAAGTTAAATACTATTTAAAACGTGAGTGTAATTAGTATTATGACCAACCAGGGTGATACTTCTTGCATGAACACCAATAGCCTAGCTTAAAGCGTTGTCAATAGAATTAGTGTTATGACCAACCAGGGTAATGCTAAGGAAGTTAATTTCTACGTCTAATAATCCAAAATTCATACCAGTGAGGGTTGTTATTCGTCCGATACTTTGTGTCTATGTTTGTAATCCAAAATTCATACCAGCGAGGGTTATATCATATTTGCATTGCTAGACTTACATTAACCAAACGTTTTCAAGATTAATGTTCAAACTTTAATTCTAATGTTCCATTCGGCCAATCCCTCAAGTGTTTGAGGGGGAGCTTTCCCTAGTCATCTGTTTCTCTTAATTGTTAAACCACACCAACATTTGCAACTGTTACTAAGAACCAAACTTTTGATAAACCCCCCTTTTTTTGCAATAAAGAACTAACTGAGCTCGTGGCTAGAGCAGTTGACATCTTTCGAGTTTTAATCGTTCCTTTGGTTCGACACCAGGTCATCCTGGTTCTCTTTATAAATTGTTTTTGACGCTCGTGACACCCATACTACAAGCGGTCAAAATGGCGCCGTTGCCGGGGAACGGTTTTTAAACTTAGTTTGTTAACTGTTTTAGCCATTCATTTAATTAGTTCTTTAAAAAAAACCATAAAAACCTGAAAAACCTTTCGATCGAGGTAAACCCCCACCTCGACCGAACCAAAAACAAAACAAATAAATAAAATCTCTCGACCGAGATTCATCTCTCTCGGTCGAGATTCACAAACCCTCTCGACCGAGACAAACCACAGTCTCGACCGAGATTCACGACACCTAACACCCCCCGACCTAGCTTTTCGATCATTAATAGGCTCTACTACTACTGGGTGGTAGACGTTTGATGATCACAAGATCGAAAAGCAGAAACCAACTGAACTTAAACACAGATTCTACGCAAGCTACATCAAGTGATACCATGGACAACCAAGTCGGACTTGATCCAGGTATCGTTGATGAAAACGAAAGACAACCAGAAGACGTGAGAGCCAACGCTGGCTTAGGACAACAAAGACCTGCTAACAGAAGGCCCAACGCTGAGAGGCCTGTCGGAGATTACATCACCCCGACGATTGGAAACTACGATTCACCCATTTACATCCCTGACGGAGAGGAACACGAGTTCGACATTAAAGGTGGACTGATTCACATGGTCAAGAGTGACCAATTTTATGGGGAAGGTAACCCCCACCACCATCTCAGTAACTTCACTGAGATGTGTCGAACGTACAAGAACACGGGTGTCACTCAAGACATCGTATACATGAAGCTCTTTCCACTCTCGCTCACGGGAAAGGCCAAAGATTGGTTGCAAAACCACGAACCAAACACGTTTCGTACTTGGGACGCGCTAGCCCAAGCATTCGTTAAACAGTACTTTCCACCAGCTAAGGTGAAAAGAACACGCGACAAGATTTCTAAGTTTGTCCAAGGCAACTACGAATCTTTTTACGAAGCGTACGAACGATTTAGAGGTTTGCAACGCGACTGCCCACACCATGGATTCGACAAGTGGGAGCTGCTATCCGCCTTCTATGATGGAATGGACGTGAACGGAAGAGCACGAATGGATCAGGTCAGTGGAGGAGGCATCATGGAACTGACACCTACGGAAGGATTTAATATAATTGAGAAGATCGCACGGAATAGACACCAGTGGGAAGGAGAACGCAACCACCTGAAGAAGGAAGGAAATGACACGAGCGTGGTTACAAAGAGCGACTTCAAATCACTTGCGAAAACTGTGAAAGCCTTGGTCGGTAACATGAACAACAACAACAACAAAAAGAGAGAGCAGTCAGCAGTCTACGAAGCAGAAGAATACGGGACGGACAACGTAGAACATAGAGACGACGTAAACTGCGCCACATGAGGTTACGATAGACCATACGCACCGCCACCGATGCAAAGGGTAGACCGATCGGTCAGATTCGACACTGACCCTAAACCACCGACGCACTCTCAAGGAAATCCATGGGAAAATTACAACGCTAATGGACAGCGGAGAACACAACACCAAGGAGGAAATCAGCCCCGAGGGCAATATCCTGCTGGGCCAAGCAACAACAACCATGGATGGAACAACAGGCACGAGGACAAGAAGCAAGAAGAGCCTACACTAAGTCAGATCATGGCTCAACTTGTGGCGCTACAGAACCAACATAACAAGGATTTTCAATTCTTAACTTCAGAGATTCAACAAGTCAAGACTGCTGGGAAGATGATGGAAACCCAACTCGCGCAGCAAGCAGCTAGTACTTCGAGGGAATCTGGGACGCTACCATCTCAACCTGATGTTCGATCCGCCGACGTAAATGCGATCACACTTAAGAGCGGAAAAACACTTGACGAGCCGCGACGAAAGGAAACGGAGCAAGGCAAGAAAGACGAAATTGAAAGGCAATCTGACGAGCAACCTGAAAAGGAGGCAGAGATTGTCGGCCAGTCGATCCGCCATCGCAGTCCAGCCGTCGCCTAAACGCAGCCAACCAGCCGCCAGCTAGCGTTGCTTCAGCCTTCCTCGCCGAGCAGGTCGGACGGAGCCGAGCCGTGCCGTCGGTTTCTCAATCGGGTATTTTCTCAATTTTTTTATTCTTTAACCTTTGTTGCTTATCCGAATTCATCTGAATTCATCATCAACCTTATGACTCAATTCAACGTGGCTCTTGATACCAATTGTTAGATTAATTCGATCCTGAATTACTTAATAACGTTGATGAATTCATAAGATAACAACAGAAAAGCTTAAAACTGAAATCGGAAGCGTACCTTAGAAATTGTTGTAGCTTTCCTGTTGTTGTGGATCTTCCACTGTATACTGACCTGATCGAATCCTCGATCAACTGTTGATGGAAAATAGTTTTTGTGTTTTGGAAGGTGACGCCGTAAAAAAGAGTTTTGAAACCCTAATGCTTAATGCGCTATTTATATAAAACACATTTTATGGTCAGTTACAATGGGGACCACAACTTATAGATAATTACGATTTGGCCCTTCAACAAATACGTAATTAAACCTTACTTTCTACGCATTATTTCCATAATCCTGAATAAATCTCAAGTCATCTTTAAATTTATCCCGATCACTTTATTATGACTTATCAAACAATTAGCACAACACTTATAATTACATTATGATCCCAATAGATTATTAAACAATTAGCACAACACTTATAATTACATTATGGTCCCAATAGATTATTAAAATAATCGTAGGGAGGGGCTATTGGTCGGGCTGTAGCCCGAGTAGAATTTGAGGGAAAATTTTTTTTTAGAGAGGAAGAAGGGATTTGAACCTAGGACCTAAAGGTTCTTTAGAGATTTTAGCCCTACCTAAATTCCAACTCCTCTATTTTAGTTACATGTTTGTAATTAGCCAGAGTAACATCTAATTCCTGGCTCCGCCACTGAGCCGAGCCATTTGAGTCTGAGATTAAGACGATTAAAAATGCTTTTCAGAGTAGGGAAGTATCGATGAGTGAAATGAGGAAACAACATGAGATGATGAAGCATTCAGTTGAGGAGGCACAAAAGAGGAAGAGCTTACGGCAATTCGTGTCTTCTGCAACCACTGTTTCGGCAGCTGCATCTCTTGCCTATATATCAAGAGGGGCATTGAGACTCGTGAGTCGTGACTAATCAGGTATTTCACAGCCAGATCGTAATGATCAGTCTACAAACTTAAATCGGTAGCCCAGCGATCTATCTGCATATTTTGACAAGGCTAAAAGCTGCATTCGTGGTTGCTAGTTATCATAAAAAAAAAATTATTTTTTCCCACCGGAGTGGTCAAGATCGCTGAATGTACCCCTACCGAAAAATAGCGATTTCGAGTAAATCTCATTTCGCTTTTACAAATGCTATATACAGTTTAAACAAGCACATGGATAACATTCGCTAGCTGAGAGACGAAAGTGGACTAGATTTTGGGGATGCGGACTACGTTTTTTCTTCACAAAAACACCTATGAAAATTTGATCTTTGCGGTGTCCGACGAGGGTCGAAAAAGGCTCGTCGCGGCCCTATGGTGACTCAAACCAGCTTGAAACCTTTCTCATCGTTATTTTCTCTTCCAAATAATGGTGTTAGATCATTGAAATCAATTTTTTATTTTGTTCCCCGGAGTGGTCAAAATCGGTGGATGTACCCAAGGTTGTCAAAATTGAGTTTTTACCTCGAATCGTTTTGGACATGTAAAATCGAATCGGTAAAATAGTCGAGTTTAGTTAAAATTAAAATAATATTATTATTTAGAAATATGTATAAAAATAATTATATTTTCATAAAATATTATATTTCCATCTTCCATAATCATTTAAAATTATAAAACAACAATTAAAAAACCAAATTTAAAATAAATGTAAATGAGTAAGTATATAAGCTAAAATTAAGATTTTTACGATTTTATCCCGATTTTACCCGATTTTGCTCGATTTTATCCGATTTCACCTTAAAAATGATTTTACACCGATTTCACTCATTGTTACTTGGAAACTCGTAAAATCGTACGTTTTTACGAGTTAACAATCGATTTGATAACCATGGGTGTTGGGTCATTAAAATCAATTTTTTATTTTTTTCAGCGGAGTGGTCAAAATCGGTGGATGTGCCCCTGCAGAAATCTCATTTCGGTTTTACAAAGACTGTATCAAGTCTAACCAAGCACATTGAGTACATTCGGTAGGTGAGAGACGAAAGTGAACTTTATTTTGGGGAGGCCGGCTAAGTTTTTTCTTCACAAAAATACCTATAAAAATTTGATCTTTAGGGTGTCCGACGAGTGAGGCTCGTCGAGGCCCTAGGGTGATTCGGACGGACTTGAAACCTTGCTCATATTTTCTTTTAAAATAATGTTGTTAAGTCATTAAAATTAATTTTTTATTTTTTCCCTGAAGTGGTCAAATTCGAGGATGTACCTATATATTGAGTTCCACCAGACTTAAATCCTACTTTTCAATTGAATGATGATAACGGAAATATGTTAGTTTTGGACATCGTGTCGTATAATTTGTCCTTGTCCGTGTGTTTCCATCACTAGAATAAATAAGAAAAGTCTACCTTCCAGATTTTTGATGTCTGAGAAATGAACACCTTGTGTACGTCATTCAGGTGGTACATCATACATGTCCAAACTCTACTGTGATATCAGATTGAGCTATAAAAACTTCACGTGCTGCTTTAATTATTTATTAAATTGATTGTTAATGACCAAGAAGTGGCTGACCGCTGAAACATATTAGAAAGTCTAACTGAAACATGAGAAACATAGAAAGAATGTGTTTACAAGGAGGATACCAATTCATATGAGACTTTAATCGTTGTTACTTTCATTGGACATTGCGAATTGTACAGCCGACGGACAGAGATGAGCAGATAGCACACCTTTTAATCAAGAGGAGCAGCAGCCAGATTTCTGGTTTACTGCTTGTCCACGGATCTGGACTGTTGGAGGCCTAGCGCTGTTCATGGCCGGCTGTCTTGCCATCCTGTACATAACAATATATCCGGTATTTTAACAAATTTCCCTTTTTCCATCAACTATGGTGCGAGTAGGTCGAGTATGCACTGACAATGAATAAGTATCATACGGTTCATACCTGTTCTTGATATCAGCTGTCATGGCCATGAAAGCATTTTCAACATTTGTGGAGTCCTTGGCACTTGTTTCCATGAACGGGATGCCTATCTCATCAGCAAAAGCCTAAACACAAGCAGAAGTCAATGCATGTTCGAAGCAATATATATTATACAACTACGCTGAGCAAGTTCTAATAGTACCTTAGCGGTCTCGTATGAAACTACTCTTTTATCAGCTAAATCGGACTTGTTCCCGACAAGAAGCTTGTTAACATTGTCGCTAGCATATCGATCAATTTCACTCAACCATTGCTTCACATTATTGAAGCTCTCTTGGTCAGTGACGTCATAAACTACCTGTCAAGTTCGTCAATCTTAGGAAGCTAAATACTGAGTAAAGAAGCAGACAAGGAAGTACAACAAACAGGGAGGAGAAATTGAAATTTACTTACGATAATCCCATGAGCCCCACGGTAGTAGCTGCTAGTGATGGTTCTAAAACGCTCTTGCCCAGCCGTATCCCACTGCAAGTCAGTAAGAGCATTACACTATCGCACTGACAAACACTCGTTACAATATATGTTCATACAATCAGAGTGGGCGCAAACAGGGAAACATAATAATGCTCAGAACTTACGATTTGAAGTTTGATGGTTTTGCTATCCTGTTCAACCGTGCGGATTTTCTGTACACGAAAGAAGGAAATGTTAAGATGTTGGACTGGTTAATAGCCGGTCTTTCAGTACTCAAATACAATGCAACACTGATGAACTAAGTTACTTACGAAATCTACTCCGATGGTGCTAATGTAGCTATCCAAGTACGAGTCATCCTAAATCACATAATAAAAAAGTTATTCAATCCAGCACAATAGAAACATGGAAGGAATACATTCTTTTGGAATAAGACAAATACTGCAGTGAGTAAAACTTTAATAACTTGACAGACGAATAATTTTTCTATGCATAGCACGATGATTAAAAATCGACTTACAGCAAATCTCAGAAGCAGACATGATTTTCCAACACCAGAATCTCCAATGAGCAGCAGTTTGAACAGATAGTCACTGGAAGGAAAAGTATGTCATAACACTTAAACAAAGGCGACAACTTACACACACAAACGTTATTTTGAGGGGCACTAGACACCTTACTACCTATGCGCGGTAAGTGAAAAAATCTTATAATTACAACAAGCAACTAGGAACAGAATTACATAATCCGGGGAAAATTTGACTGGTACATGCGCATATATTGAAAAATTAGTTAAATGATAACTACGCCCGCCTCATGATATAATTAAAATTACAAGACGTGCAACATAAATTCACAGCACTATATTGAACAAACAGATCGAATTGTCGAAACTTCTGTAATCAATGGAACAATTATATTAAACACTGACAATCCAATCCACAACCCTAATCCCCAAAAAATATAGATCTGCCCCTCGATCAAAGTCAATCAATCATCAAAACAGACAACACCCAAATCAGATTCCGATCTCAACAATCATCCCAAAATCGAAACCCTAAGAACAAAACATAACCGACAGCAATAAAACATGTTTTCTTTCTGTTTCTATTTAAAAAAAAACTCACTATTCAGGCGTCATGGCGATCTGGGTGATAGCTAGCTGTTGGATCAAAAAACAGGAAACGGGAGGTGTCGGCTGGGTGGGGAGAGAGATTGTAGTTGTTCGAAGAGAGAGGAAATCGGCGAAAAGATGCAAACTTTTTCCAATTCTCTGTGGAAGCTATTGTACGTGCTATTTAATGCGGTAGATTTGTTGAGAAGATGGGAAGTAAGCGACGTGAGATGAGATCGATTCGGTTGGAATGAAATGGAATGGCGTGACGCGATCGTCTTTGATTCCTCCAGATGAAGAAAAAGGAAAAGGAAGGTCAAAGTCAAACAATGCTTGCTCTGTTGAAACGTAGTCGTTCTGAATGTCGACAGGATATCAAAATCACACGCGTCGTGAACCGCGCGCCTTTTGGTCTAATTTAGTTCCATGATTAACACGTCTGGTCCAATTAATTGGTTGCTTGCTTCGTTGGAACGGTGACGTGTGACGTTTTGGATTTGGTTCTTCTCCAGTCGCAGCCGGAATCCAACCGGCCGGTCTCAACCCCGCCGATAGACAAAGCGCAACGATCCACGTTCCACGCTTCTCAACCCCATGCAGGTCTATCTTAGATACACTCTTGTGTAGTTATGATGGTTTGCATTCTTTTTTTATATAATATCATCGAGAAGACAATAAGGACTGCAATAAATGATGACCAAGCTCGTCTTGGCTTTGTGCAGACTGCTTACGCAAAAGGTGAATGCATAAGCATAAGTTGATAGACAGAAGTCAGTAAGTTAATAAGTCAGGCCGTTGGGGATGCACTGAGCGATGTGCTTCTTGTCGAGTCCATTTTATACTACAAGCAGTGGTCAATCCAGCAATGGGGTGACTGGTGAGCTTTACAAGGATATGCCTAGCAGCAGGCAGCTTAAGGTATGATATGTTTTGTTAATATCTACCGTTTTCAATTTTGTCTAAGGTTGTCTCAGGTCGGAAGTTTGTTTGAATATCTTTTGGGCTCGTCGCTGCACTGTCAAGGGGTTGTATGTTCATGTAAACTCTGTGCTGATGCTTTTTTTTTACTTTCAGGTGAAATTTGTTGACAGAACTGCAGTAGTAACAAGCAAAGCAGAAACCGAAGTACTGCGTTCCCCAGGCTTTATTAATGCCAAAGTTGGTAAGCTCTGCACCAAGCAACTGATTTCCATGCATATTTCATCATACAAATCGGTTTTGGTTGCTCAAACTGAACTCTGAATTTTAACCACCTTCTGAAGTTCCAACTCCTCCAGTGGTATCAAGCTGTTGTTTGATAAGTTATTTTATTGTCCATCATTTCAAAATGGTGAACTTTCACTTCTGAATTAGACTATCACTTTACATCAGGTTGATTGTTAGGATATGAGCTGTTTCTGTTACAAATTTATGAGGTTCTTCTCATTACTAGAAACTTTAACAAATAAAAGTGAGGTTCTTCTCATCGGTCCTGTAACATGAACTCTGAGTCTGATGATGGCACAAACAATAGTATGCCGAAGTCAACTTCGGCACTCTCCAGATTCGCAAACTTTGCTAGGTATAATAAGTTAAACACATTAATGACTAACAGTTTTATTTTCAACCCAACCAGGTTTGTTCGAATATTTTGAAGTAAAAAACAGATCCTTTCAGAGCAAGGAAAGGAGCAGTCAAGCTGTTGACAGTGTCTTTATATGAATTTGGGTAGTGGCGTGGCATTCATCCTGGTAAAACATGTTGGAATGTCACCATAGCTCCAATCATATGACGCCATGTGTTGTTGTTCACAATGTGGTATCATGGAATCAACCTTGAAAATGATTCAGACCTTTCCTTCTCCTCCTTTTCTTAGCTTCAAATAAAACCATCCTTGCAATTAATAATCTTTGATAAAATAAAAAGTTTGTCCTTTTGAAGTAATTTTATTTAATCTGAATAAGAAAAAGTCAATAAGAGTGTAGTTTAAATACTTAAACATCAATTTATCATAGTATTTTAAATTAATTAATTATAATTGAAAATGTTGGGCAATGACTTCATCTACAATACATACACAACTATCAACAAAAGCAAAGGTCATGCGTCATGCCCACAACCATTTCACCTTCCTACTTTCTTCCTCCTACTTCTCCCTCATTAACCCATTTCCACAGATTCCTCAACTCACCCAAATTGCTTCCTTTCTTTCCCAACTTTCCATTCAATTATATACTCAATTCCAGCTCCAACACCCACCTCTCATATCCAGCTTAAAAACCTCACCTTTCTTCCATCTGTTGTTGTGTTTTCAAGCTTTGGGTTTTCTTGTTTGATTCAGTATCAACGTCCCTCCACCTAGATTACATCAAATTTGTAGTTGAGACCTGAAAAAGGTTTTTGGGATTAATCTTTTAGGGTCAAAGAGTTTATCTTTTTTTACAGAAGAAGTTTTTAAGGTTTGAAACATGGGGAAACAAGGACCTTGCTGTCACTGTGGTGTTCCCAGTGAGTCCTTTTTCTGTCTCTACTTTTTTTGAATTCTAGTTCTTCTGGTTTTGTTTTGATAAGTCATGAATGAATGAATGGATGTGTGCTTAAGAGTTGAGACTTGTCTTGATAAGTTGGCCGAAAGGAAGTGCTCATCTGTAAAAAAGATGAGTTGATGACAAGCTTGAAGTAATTAAAGATTGTTTATACATTGTTTTAGGTAGAATAATGGAGGAGTGACATAACCGAAAGTGTTGTTGTTAGTTTTTTTGGTTTGTTTTGATTATCACGTTGGTGCTGGACTATGGTTGATTAATCTATTAGCTGCCCTTTCTTTTGTTCCTTGCTTTATTCTTCTCTTTGTTGGCTTGCTCCGTTCACCTTACATTGCAGTCTCCAGTACTTTGTTTCGTTGTCAACGCAAAGTGAAATCTTTAAATTTCAAGCTTCAAATTAAAGTTTACATCTTTGAGTGAGTACAGTCAAATTCTTTAGTTTGTATCCATTGCTGATCTCAATCTCGTTAGTCTTTCAGCAATTCCTTTGTTGTTTAGAGACTTCAGTACATTTGATGTATCAAAATTATGCATCTTGTTTTAGCACTTTAAGTTTGTAGCAATTTCCTTTATAACTGAATGGCGTATGTGATCAGTTAATCTTGTACAATAACTTTAAGATCTGAATTTGGCGTTAATGTTTCCCCTTCAGCCTCATTTTGGATTTGTCTGATTGGTAGGCACTCCCCTTTGGCGTAATGGACCTCCAGACAAGCCGATACTGTGTAACGCCTGTGGTTCACGATGGAGGACAAAGGGCAGTCTTACTAATTATACTCCTCTCCATGCACGACTGGAACCTGATAACTTTATAAATAACAAAGCTTCAAGAATCAAAATAGTTACTAGTAGGGATAAAGGAACGAGTTTCTTGAAAAGGAGGCGAACTTATGAAAATGTTGCCGTAGGAAACTTTTCCTCAAATTATAGTGATGGTTTCTGGAAGTCAATTGATGATGATACCAGTAATAGATCAAGTTCAGGTTCAGCTGTTTCCATTTCCGAAAGCTTTGCTCAGTTCGACGCTTCTTACTTCAATGAGTTGACAGGTACTTAGTGACACAAAAGTTCTGTTTTTTTCTGTGTTTAGAAATGATTTTATGAATTACACTCTTAATTGATCGTCTGACAGGTTATTCTCATTCCTTTTCTATTGATGCGGAGAGAACAAACCCTGCAAAAAAAAGAGCTTCCATTCCTCGTCCGAAGTCATCCTCAATTGCAACCCTCACAAAGGACTTGTGTGCCATATTGCAAGAGCAACAGTCTTCTGGTTTTTTACGGACCTGAAGAGGATGATTTGTTTTTTGAGAGCGATAAGTCGATGTTTTCTTCTGAAACTGGACACGGAAGTTACCTTATCAGGGATACTAGTTCCGTAACCCGGGATGAAGTTTCTGAGGCCAGCTCATTTTCTGTTGATAATAAACTGTATATAGCGAGGGAGACTTGTTCATACTCAAAAAGGCTTGCTGTTGATACATCTGACATGAGAGTTGGTGGAATTTCTACCGATTTAGGCATCGTACACCAGGAGAAGAATAAGAGGTATATCATATGTTATCAGTACTGTTCTACAGATGCTGATTTCAATTAATTTTCTCATTTTTGTGATCGATTATTTTCGAATTGCAGGAATAATAAGCTATCTAAAATATCTGAGAGTTACGAAAGCCAAAGTTCGCCACTGACGGAAATCATAGATCAGAAGGTGACTTTACAAGAGCAGTTTGCCTGTTCCAAATTCGTTTGAAACGGTATTTCTAAAAATTCAACTGATAAATGTTGGATATAATACTAAAAAAGATTCATATCCGAGTTGGTAAGGGAAAGACTAAAGCAGATAACATCAACAGTAACAGTGCTAGCTCACCGTGGCTTCAAGGAACTCAGGACTTGCACTTTTGTATATAGATGAATAAGGTTGTTGTACTTGGCCAACACTAGACAAGATTCAGATACCAGACTGTAAGTTTTTTATGGGTCAGATAATTTTGGTTCCGGAAGATAAGAAAGACGAATGTGTTGGGATCGAGATGTATCGTCAGGAGGCGCAGCACGGCCAATGTGACACTCATGCGCTTCTGTGCTCCGGCCAAGAAAATGAATTTCTAATTTGGAGAATTTGAATTGATTTTTTGTATTATTTATTGATGTTCTGTTCAATTTGTAGGCATTATTATGTCCACACCCAATTCCCGCCAAACCTTAACACTCAACTAACGCCGCCGTTTGGATTTTAGCTTCTAAATAATAAAAAAATCAATGTTGGGCCGTGTAGAGGCGAAGTTTCAGGCGGACTAAATATAAACTTCCCAAAATTTTTCAATTTTGCCACACTTGTAACTTTTTATTCCAGATTTGCCACACCATTAAAAAAAGTTCCATTTTGCCACTTTTTTTTTATTTAAACCCAATTAAAATACAGAAAATGCTTGTGTGGCGCCTAGTCAGCATTGCATCTAAACACATGCCTACGTGTCACACATGCAGCGCCTACGTGGCATTAAATGGAAACACCATTTAAAAATTAAAATATTTTCAAAAATTAAATTTATTTTTGAAAATTGAAATATTTTCGAAAATGATGATTCATTCTTATAACTCGAGTTTACAATTACAAATGAAATTAATTTCGAAAATTGAAATACTTTTAAAAATTAAAATATTTTTGAAAATTTGAAATATTTTTGAAAATTTGAAATATTTTTGGAAATTTGAAATATTTTTGGAAATTGTTTTTAAAAATAAAATATGTAATTAATTTTTTTTCAAACTTCTAATATTTTTGAAAATTATTTTTTTTCAAAATTAAAATATTTTTGAAAATGAAAATTATTTTTGTTAATTGAAATATTTTTGAAAATTGAAATATTTTTGAAAATTGAAATATTTTTTAAATTGAAATATTTTTAAAATTAAAATTTTGTTGAGAATTAAAAAAAGTAAAATTAAATTATTTTAACAATCAAATTATTTTTGAAAACTGAAATATTTTTGAAAATTAAAATATTTTTTAAAATTAAAATTATTTTTGAAAATTGAAATAATTATAAAAAATATAATTATTTTTGAAAATGATTGTCACGTAGGCGCCACGTGTGTGCCACGTAGGCGTGTGTTTTGGGTGAAATGCTGACTAGGCGCAAGCATTTTCTGTATTTTAATTAGTTTTAAATTATTTTAATTGGGTTTAAATGAAAAAAGTGGCAAAATTGGAACTTTTTTTTATGGTGCGGCAAAACTGGAACAAAAAGTTACAAGTGTGGCAAAATTGGAAAATTTCCAAACCTCCAACTGAAAATGTATACTTCATTTTCACGGAATGACTAATTTAAATCTTAAGGAATGAACTGATTCTTTTGAAAAATTAAGGGTTGCAATTCATTTTCAAAAAAACGTAGCCATCAATTATTCTAAACATTTAAAATTAACTTCTTATGTTTTATATTCAGAATACGATACAAAAATAGATCATTTAAACTTTAAAAAAAGTATTGATTATGATAATAAACTAAAAAATATACTAAATTAATAATTCATGTTTAAATTCCGATAACGGCTCTTATTCTATATTCCGTTTCTTTTACGATTCTCTAATTTTTATCCCAAACATTCAATTGTTGTAATAGTTATTGCAAAAAGGTGGGTTGTTTTGTGAAATTCAGTATTAATAAATTAGGTGTTTGGTAAATATCATCATTTAAGTTATATCTACTGAAAACTACGTTTTTTGATTGTAAGTTTATATATTACTTACTATATAAAATTTAATCTAATTCATTTGAATCTTAGTATGAGTCGTATGCGCTCATCAATCTACATGCAATCTTCAACTTTGCGCTAATAATCATCTCGACTCAATAACAAAAATCGAAGAAGTCTCCAGCCCTGACACATCAACACAATGAAGGGGAAAGAATAGCAAGGATCAAACTATAATCTACTTATATAATTGAACAACTTACATGAATAGTAACTGCTTTAGTTAAACTTAGTACATATAGCAACGAAACTTAACTAGATTCCCTAATTTACCAACAAAATCTAACTAAATCCCTATAACCTAACTAAATAATAAAATAAATAGATAAATAAATAATAAAATAATAATCTATTATATAACAGAATAGTGTCCACCATCACACTATATCGACGATATTTTTTTTATACTAAAACTCAAATTTTCGTTGCTAATTCACTTTAATGAAATCAAAACAGACTGCAACCCACTTCTTGGCCCAATAATCAAACTAAAACCTACTAATGTTTTAAGTTTTAATTTACAAAAATTACACGGATCCGACCCATTAAAAAATAAAAAAATAAAAGTTTAAATTTACATAGAACACACAGGTCCGTTTAAATTTACACATACCACACGGGCCCAGTCCAGTCCATTAAAATTTTTAAGTTTTATTTTCATATATCATTTGGGCTCAAAAATTGATCGATCGAGTCCACCCGTATTTGACGGGTTTGACGGATTCGATTGTGCTTCGGAACGACGCTTCCCGTCGGGACGACGGGCGGTACGCTAGTAAATAATAAAATAATAATAATAATAAAACTTAAAAAACTTAAAATTTTAAAAAAAATTTAATAATTAAAAATTAAAATGTAAAAATTAAAAATATGTAAAAATGAAAATTAAAAGTAGAGCGAGAAAGTTGAAAAGCTTGATGAAAGACGAATAAAAAAATGAAAAATCCCCGTCGGAACGCAGCTAGTATCTTTATATAACTATATCACCAAAGCTAATACAAGTCTAAAGAGTTCGTCATCAAATGACAACATTCGACACAACCAACGTGTCCGGCTCTTGATCCAACCTAAAAGGATCTAACTTTGTCATTCACTCCTTGGACTGCCTCCCCTTGTTCCAATTTTCTCTTCTTCTTTTCCACCCATCCCAACCACCCCGTGTTCAACACAGATCACCTCCACTTTCCCATTTCTCCGTATAATACACTTCAACTCAGTCATTTCGTTACTATCTGTTTCAAGAATGCATCCGAAAATGGTGAAGAAATATTCAAAATCTCTTTTCTCCAATAACGAGACAGGTGTGATTTGTTCTACCTTTTGTCGAGAGATCCTTAATTATTTTTGTTCTTGTGGAACTTTTCAGGCAACCCGCGGGAGAGCGAAGGCGGTCTTGATTACCGTATACGTTGAAAAGCCACAAAATAGAAGGGTGTCCTTCCACAACCGGCGACATAGCTATCACGGCGTCCTTTTGACACCTTCCCGCCGTTACCAAAACGGTGAATGTCGTACAGGTTATAGCAAAAAGGCTCAGCTTTTATGGTACATTCAACAAAAGCGAGAAGCAAGTCGGTCCACGGGTGCTGTTTCTAGCCCTAAGCCAACGTCGATGAGTCCAATGTCATCCAAAACCAAAGTGCCTATTCAAGTATTGTACTTAACTCCAAATACCAAAATATAAGGGTTATTTCTCGGGCGATACTCGAGGTTTGCTATATTAGCAATTCTGTCACCTGCGTTTTAGAAATTAGCAATACATGTCCCTTGAAATATGTACGCCGGAATCGGGATTGCTAATTTCCAAAACACAGGTATCATGATTGCTAATATAGCAAAACTTAGGTACCACCGGGGAAATTACCCAAAATATAAGTTGTTACTCATGTTTTTCTTATCGATGACAGGCTGTGGCTGCAACTAGCAAACCAAAGCGCAACACTTCCGGTTCTTGTTTATGCAAATGGAAACTAGATGTTCCGAGACTCCTTACATCAATCTTCCGCCCTAAGAAGAGGAGAGCCATCTGGAGCGGATCTACGACAAGCAAGAAGATAAAAGTTATACACCAAAAGATCCAGGTAAATGCTACTTCTGCTCCACACAATTCATGCTGCCAAAAATAACAAAATCCGTGTTTTTTTTCTCACGGTTTATTAACACAAGTATCTGTTGAGCTGTTTTCAGGTTCAAAAGAGATGTCAATCCATATTCAACACATTGGCATCTCTACGAAAGCGCAATTAGAAGTTACATGAAAACTACCCATTTGACGAATATGCATTCATGATTCATGTCCATAGCAATCAACAATTTCAGACAAACCTCATTACTAACTAGCAACCAAAGCGACATTGGTGATCATAATCCATTTATATCCACTCGATATTTAAAACATTTGTACCTAAGTTTTCACTATGCATCTCATTTCTTTCCCTCGGCAACATTAACGAACGCCTCAAAGTATCCGTTTATGCGACTCAAAGATCAACTCATTCCTTTTCATCTCCATCTCCATCCGCGCTTTCTCAAAACTCTAATGACATTACCATTCTCATCTTCTCCATTTTCAAGAAACCGTCTCCCATTTGCTTGATAGATTCCGCTATTACGGTCAACTGATCCTTCCCTTCACCGGAATCCTCTTTTAGGCACCGAAAGTAATGTAAGGTGAATAAATTATTTTAATGATGGCGCCTTGTATATGAATATATATGATATTTTATGTTCGTTATATTTTTTTGAAAAATTTGTCCAAAATAATCTCAATTTTCATCCATTTGCTGAGAATAATCTCAACTTTGAATTATTTCAAGATAATCTCAACTTTCATGTTTGTTTGCTCGTGGCATACCCTTCTTAAATGTAATTAAATATTTATTTAAAAAAATTCATAAAAAATTACAAAAAACTCAAAAAAATTCAAAACATCAAGAAACAATTATTAAAAAGTCATAAATTTATTATTGCATCAAATGAAAAAAGTATACCTCGCAAATAAATATTTTATCTTTTAATTTAATATTTTCAAACTTTATAAAAAATGTTGCATATAATTATATAAAAATTTAATAAAATATATGATTGTTTGGTATTGGTTTTTATTAGTAGTTTATTAAAAATATTTGAATTTTTTTAATTTAATTTTTTTTATAACGTTTGTATACTATATATAACAGAATAGGGCGACGACCGAACGGGCGGTCTTTTATGAACTTCCTAAATTACCACTGCCTAAATAAATATATAAAACAAAATCATACTTTAATAATAAAGATAATAATAAAAATATATATGAAATTCATTATCAAATCATACTTTAATAATAAAGATAATGATAAAAATATATGTGAAATTTATTATTAATTATGAATTTCAAATTTTCTCATTTACTTTCAGTTATCACCCGGACCCATTCTGGCATACGGGTTTTAGGATCAGACCACACACGGATCCGGCCCGATCCATTAAAAATTAAAAATAAAATTATACAGAATACATGAGCACATATCACATGGACCCAAAACACAAGTCTTTGTTCACATTGTTTCTCCGTCGAAACGACGGGCCACTGCTAGTACTATATAGTAAGAGAAATTCAATATTTTTTGAAAAAATCATAAAAAAAAACTAAGAAAGTCAAACAAATTTATCAAAACATTTATTACATAGTCACTCTTTTTTGTATTTTAAATAAAAATTTACGCACATTTTTTTGATAAAATTTAAAAGTATTAAACTAATTTAAAATAATTTTTGTAAAATAATTATTTATTAAATAAAATTAAATATAGAGGGTGATTATTTAATAATTGTTTTTCGTGAAGTTTTGAGTTTTTTTTTTAAAAAAAATTTATGAATTATTTTGAACAAATAGTTAGTTATATTTAAGAAGGGTATGTCATGAACAAACAAACATCAAAGTTGAGATTATTTAGAAATAATTCAAAGTTGGGATTATTCCCACCAAATGGATGAAAGTTGAGATTATTTTAGACAAATTTTCCTTCTTTTTTAACTAGATAACAATTATTAATAAACACTCAAATTTTCACAAATTCAATGAGATTGTTATATTGGATCAAAAGGGAAGAGATTAGGTATAGTATAAAGAGTTTTATGTATATAAATTATAAAGGATTATACATCATAAATTTTGATTAAATGAATAATTACGATTAGATTTAAAGTTACTTATTGAGATTAAATTATACTTAACAATAGGGGAAATTACACAAAAAGACCCATATGAGTACCTGTTTTTCCAGATGACACCCCTTGGTTTCAAATTCACACTTAAACACCTACGTCTTTTCGACGTTTTCAATTTGACACCCTCCGTCACATTTAACCCCTAAAGGGTCAAATTGAAAATTCAATATATACAATCAGACCCCTTTTCCAATAAAACTCATAAATTATATTTAACACTTATCAAAATTACAATAAAATTTAAAAAAAATTAAAAATCAAAATATTATAAAATTAATACTAATATTTTACACTCACAAATATTTAAATT
>JAWWMW010001609.1:74250-92189 GCA_035048345.1 Echeveria elegans | reverse complement strand
TGATCATATTGTTATAGAAACTACAGGTTTGTGTTTGATTCTGCCTCTTTTTAAATGTGATGCCTTCTCTCCTTTTACAGCACTTGTGTTTTTTGATGGTTAAAGTTTTAATATCTCAGTAACATATGCAAAAGGATACGGTGATTGCTCGTGGTGATTATTTGTCTGGATATTCCATTTGCAGGACTTGCAAAGCCAGCACCTGTTATCGAAACATTTTGCACAGATGAATTGGTCTCCAAGTATGTTAAACTAGACGGTGTTGTAACCTTGGTTGATGCTAAGCATGCAATGCAACGCTTGAACGAGGTGAAACCACGTTTTGTTGTGAATGAGGCAGTGGAGCAAGTTGCATATGCAGATCGTATTATTTTGAATAAGGTACTGTCATGGTATATATTTCACAATTCGCAATTATTTGAGTCACATGGCTCGTAATTACTAAAAGCTCTTTTCATTTCCTGGACAGATAGATTTGGTGTCCGAGCCTCAGATCGATGAACTGACACAAAAAATTAAGGTAGGATCCCTCAACTACGAGTGCATGTGGGTAATGATGTATTATCAACACCGCTAATATGTTAAACTGTTCACAGCATATCAATGCCATGGCACAAATAAAGCTTGCTACTTTTGGATCAGTCGATATGGATTTTGTCTTAGGAGTTGGGGGATATGATCTTGACAAGTAAATTAATTTAGCATCCTAGTTCCTTCCAGTATAGTAAATATACATACATTGGAGTTTGGACACTATCTTTTGGAACCAAGTACTGAGACAAAATTAAAGTTCATTGTATTGATCATCTACAGGATTGGCTCCGAAATACAAGCAGAGGATGAACATTGTGCAACACAAAATGGTTGGACATGTTACGACGGTCTTTCATTAGCCTATCACTTTTATTTCCTATGATATTAGACAACAAATAAATGAGCTCATTGTCCTTACATTAATCTCTGCAGAGCATCATGGTCACCACCACCACGACCACCACCATCATCACAAACACGATTCAGCTGTCTCTAGTGTCAGTATAGTAGCCGAAGGAACCCTTGATCTTGATGAGGTACTTCTTAATTTTGAATATTTAGTTAGAGAACTGAGATATCAAAATTCAACTTTGAATGTCTCACAATATACTTGCTTAATCATCAGTGCTCTTTGTTAAAGAATTACTTTTACCAGCAACCATAGCCATAAGAGGTTTCAAACAAAATCAGTTTGTGCATTATTACGAGAAAAAATGCATCAAAATGTTTTTTTTCTCTTTATTGTAGGTTGACGATTGGCTTGAAAGACTTATAGAGGAAAAAGGAGAAGATTTGTATAGGATGAAGGGCGTATTATCAGTTACTGGGTCAGACCAGCGCTATATATTTCAGGTTCAGCCTTAATTTTCTTTTTTCAACTGATTCATTTTAGCGATGATGATAAATTTTGTTCATAACCTTGCATCTTTCTAATACATATTCGAGATCGCTTCATTCTATGCATTTACTTTACCAGGGAGTACAGTCACTTCTGGATGGCTCCCCAGGCACTAAATGGGAACCCGGACAGAAAAGAATTAACAAACTGGTGTTCATCGGAAGGAATTTAGACGAAGCTGCTCTAAGAAAAGGTTTCAAAGGCTGCCTATCATGAAGATTCATAACGAGAAATCGGGCGAGAAAGAACAGTCCGACTCCCAATTCTCGACATCTTCATCTAACACTTAGTTGCTCAAGAACATCAATATACTGTTAACCTTTAATAGTTTTCCAAGTTTTTAAGAATACTTTAAAAAATTATATTCCTTTTTGGAGGTTTTTTTGGGTATTTTGCAGAATTTTAGTAACAAAAATTAAACAGCGTAATAAGTAGAACTAAGTAGTTTTTTGAAGAACAAAAAACTGGCCACATGGTTCTGGGAAAAAAGAGATGCAGTGGCGATATTCCAATCATATCGATTTTCATGAAAATAAAATGACTAAAATCTGATAAATATAATATGAAGTACATACAAATCGATGAAAAGCAACACATGCATGGTCTAGTTCAATATTGATGAAGAATGGAAATATGGAATCATGTACTGGAAGAAGCTTTCACCAAAGTATACCACACTTTTGTATATGTGATGATTTATAGTCGCACAATAACAAATAGAGAGAACTGTCGTGCTTATGCCATAAAGAATACACCTTCAACTTTGCTCGAAAACCCTAACACTTCCATACTCCAAGGAATGCCAACGCCAAATTCTTTTATCTAAGAATTTCAGCTCCATATTCACGCATAACCCAAATGTCGAGCCACTTTGTGTCAGAATTTTGCCACGAATGCCCAACACAGAAACTTGTCATGCAATAAAGTAACCATGCACGTCAGCATCTTTGCTGCGTGGCACCCGGCACATGCACTGGCAAGTCACTAACGGGATGTACACATGAACATGATCTCCGCCGCATACTGATACACGTTGGTACGATATGTGTTTAAACTGGGTGCATGTACATGATCTGCGTGGCACCGGCACATGCACTGGGTCCTTCCACTCAATGATGGCCAGAAATTAGTCGGCAGGCTATTGCCTAATAATGTTTGAACTTGATGATCGGTAGCTCAGGCCGGAAGATGGTGCTGGTGATGAAATTAAACCACGTTGAGGATTGTGTGATTAGTTGAGTGGTAGGATAAGATAGGATTGTATGCATTGTCTTGCTTACATACTAGGGTTTCCTAGGTATTAAAACTTGATTAAAAGACTAAAAGTGTTCCTCGACAGCATTCATGTCCTCAGGGATCAATCCCCGAGTGGCCTGCTCCGCCAGTTGCCCTTTTCAAAAGAGAAAACGTGAACAATGATTGGACTGATGATAAATGTGAATATATCCTCACTTAGATTAGAGGAACAAAGATCTCGCAACCAACCAAATCTTTGTCCAGTTTCAATATATCATTGAAATTTACTACGCATTCCTCTTCAAGATACAGGCTGTGTGTTCAGGCCACAAACCCTTGAGAAAAATAGGCCTTTTTCTTCTCTCTCTCTCTCCCTTTTCGATTGACAATCGTTTTGATCAAACGATTATATTTTACAAAGATATTTCAAGGCAACATTTTCTTATATTGTTGTTACACTTACACTTGCAATCAACTTTTGATCCAGGGCAATGAAATGTGATATAAACCGTAGTTGGGCAGAGTTGTTCAGACCGACCAGAAATAATCTCATCTCCTTGAGCTGCTTCCGGTCAGCTTCCACCGATCTTTCCTGACTCAAATCGGAGCATTGAGCTTTTTAGTTTTTTCTAATGTAAAACTTGACATCCTTGCGAGTGACCAAGACAAATAACAGATCGCGTACTGGGAAACCAAATGACCGACACTCTTACACGAAGCAAGAAGCTTAATGTTAAATTCAACACCACCATTTCTTGTGTATCTAACCTTACCAGTTGCTGTCAACATACTTGTAGGTATATGTTTTGAAACAACTTCTTGTTCACTTTATGCACATACCCTTGTTTAACGCTTGCAGCAAGAAATTGAGCTGCCCTGTCCACAAGTACAACATAGCTCCTTTTTTGATTGATGGGGACTTACACGAGGACTTTCAGCACGCTGTGAAATTCTTATGAGATCGATCACAAGTACCACATAAAGTGATATATTCTAAGAATGAAGATAAGCAAGAAAAATGTTTGGAACTTTCATTATTTCGAGGAGTCGGAACTACACCCAACAACAATATGATACAGAAAGCTAGCGGTTACCAAAAAAGGCTCCCAAACATCGGAGAGTGCGGAAAAGAAAAACACTGTAAGACCGATGCTGATCCTAATCAGTGACCGGGAAAATGCTTGTGGGAAACTTGTAAGAAACGGTTAGAAATGAGTGTTTTTCATCCAGCCACTTTTCTCGTGTAAGCTCTTGGTGGCTGAATCTCTCTGGAACGTGCGAGGAGTGAATCAGTCGACCGATGGAACCCTCCAGCTTTCATTGGAGCTCGAAGGGCTTGTTTTGTGTACTTCTTTGGAGTGCTGACTGTAATGCTTCTTAGTTTCTCTGTTGTTTCCAAAACGGTGCTGCTATTTCTCCTCAATGAAATGGACCCTAAAACCCGAAAGAATTTCAAACATCAAGTGCCATCCAAAGCAACGGGGATGCAGGTAGAAGGAAATAATTATGATGCATTTAACACAAGTTATCGTATATCACAGGCACTGTTTCTTTAACAAATAGGTGGAAGAAATTACCAGCACTGACTCTTGCTGAAGGTTGAAATTTTGGCTGCCTGGAAGTGCTCTTCAGCAGCTTTTCATTTTTATTCGAGTCCTAGAAAGTGGAGAAAACAACACGTAGACATTAGTGAAAGTGCAACATATATGTCATAGATTACAGAGTGTACTTAAATCGACAATGAAATGTCAGAAGCTGATCAAACATGAGCAAGTCGCATCCACTACATTCTAGTTTGAATCAGCATGAAAAGGTCAAGACTAAAAAACATTGAAGATTTTGACTTACTTGATTTTCCATCTCCAGCTTACGTTGTACTCCTGAAAAGAAGACAGCCAAGCAGTCATCATGACTAGATCGACGGGTAAATCCAAGCATAGAATAACAACTAAATGAAAGACCATACCTTGCTTATTCAGTGCAGGGCTTAGTGATGCTCGAGTTTTCACTGCACTGATATTGCTTGTAGATTTTGAGACACTGGAATATCTCTTACTAGAATTCTGTTCCACAGACCCCTTTATCACAGCTGTAACAATGAATGTACAGTTACATAAACATTGTTGAGATTCAAGATAGACGCAATTTACATACACAAGGAAAACAAATAAACCATGTGGTGTTCTTGGGACAGGAACCCTAGGGCGTAGAGACGGTGGGATGTAATGACAACTCTGTAGCACATGGAAACATATTTGTCAGCACAGGTCTAAAATGATATGTAAAAGATGGAAAGGTCTGATGCGTTGCAATGTTATGAGAGAATTTTACGTTGAAAAAAGGGTGCTGAAGCGCCTCTGCAGCCGATGGTCTTTTACATGGATCCCAGACACAAAGTGACTACATAGTAAATTGGTAATGTGACATAATTATCAAAGAATTTAGTTCGACGCCTTGGTCCACCATTGTAAACACAACATACCTTAATAAATTTAATGGCTTCTCTACTTGCACATGGCATTAGTGTAACAAGATTAACAGCGCCACACTGCATAAAATGATATAAACAGTCATTTTCCGGACCAAATACCTGTGTTGATAAAGATCAACCATCAAGCCATCATGCGACTTCATATGCCTTAATAAACTTAGACAAAGCTTACCTGTGGGAACTCAAAATTCATGCTCTTTGCTAGCTGAAGTCCATCGGGCCAGGAATCCATGTCTGGAGTTCCTATCACACTGCAGATCTTGCGGATCTCATCCGCCTCACTGCAAGGCCAAAAGGTGTCAAGGAGGTGCATAAGATAAACACATATATCACTGAAGTTATGCTTTATTAAGAATGTTCCAAAGGATGACAACGATGCTACTTTCTAGCCCAATATTAAATGGACCGCTTGGTGCAGCGACAAAGCAACTGTTAGTGATGGAATTCTTACTTGACTCCCGGGAAAAGCGGTTTTAGTGTAAACAACTCCGCCATGATAGCACCCATAGCCCATATATCTAAAATTTGCATACAAACATGAAGCAACTCACACACTTGGTTTCCGTATTATTTGTATTCCCTTAAAAAAGTAAGAAGGTCGTAAGAAGGTTAACTAACTAACTCACCGACTGCCGACGTATAAATAGGTGACTGAAGGAGGACTTCCGGAGCCCGATACCAACGCGTTGAGACATACTCCGTAAAGGGAGGGCCAGAAATGGTCTCGCGTGCAAGACCAAGATCAGCAATTTTTAGCTCATCTTTTGTGACAAGTAAGTTTTCTGCATCAAGATATCAACCTTACATTCCATTTTTCAGACTTGTGCTTTTTTAATACTAAAAAATTACTGTAAAATTTACCTGGCTTAAGATCACGGTGGAAGTAACCGCGCTTGTGCATGTAAGCGAGGCCTTGAAATATTTGAAAACACCAATTTTTGACTTCGGTTTCTGTGAAAAGCTTGCCCCTGCCTTTCATAAGCTGGTATAGATTGCACTCCTGAAATACAAGCTCAACAAACTGAACAGCAGGCCACAGAACATAAACATTAAAAACAAGATTTCGCATTTGACGTACCATGTACTCGAACACAAAGTACAATAGATCATTTTCACGGATGACCTCTTTAAGCTTCACAATATTTGGATGATTCATTTTGCGAAGTGACTGCCGATAAATCCAAAGAGTTTAAGTGAGCAGATAACACATTAACACATTCGTATATCTTCCTAAGGCGTGTTGATTTTGATGTGTCAGCATATTGACTCTTTTAGGAAGATGTTGACTACCTTTACTTCTCTAAGATTAACGCATTCATCCCATGAGAAATATTTTTTCTTCATTTTCTTAATTGCAACCTGCATAAAGAAAGGAAAACCTTTAGCAAACTAAATGAAAATGCTTGTTTCCTCGTTGAGAATACGAAGGAACACAGGAGTATAATCCCACTAACAATTTCTCCAGTCTCCTTATTTAATGCTCGCCATACACAGCCAAAAGTTCCATCACCGACCTCCTTGATCATCTTGTACCTAAAAGAACTCAAATGTCACTGATAACATTAAGCTAATGGAGTAAGTCTTATAAAAAAGAATAAAGCAGAGAAGAACAAACCTTTCCATTCTGAAAATGCAGAGAGCACGAAGCTTTATTCTGAGAACAAATAGACAGCTATCGAAACAAAAGTAGAGATTTATCGACAGTGCAGAATCTCGGTAGTGTAGTTACTACCTATCCACATAAAAAAAGGAAGCTAGCTCTGGCAGTATTCTTATTTCTTCCGGTAGAGGAGCTTCACAGCCTTATTCACGGAGTATAATGATTCGGCACTCTTCACACTCAAAACCAAACGAACTAACTGAAAAGAATGCCTGACAAACACCAAATGTCCTCATCCCAAGTAAAAAAGGTCCGCACAAAAGCAAATGTTGAGTTTCCAGAACTGAAAAAATATTTAAAGCATCTGACTGAGGCAACGTCACTGTTGTAGAATAACCTTCCCCCAAAATTGCCGATTATCTTGCACCAACGAGATGCGTAGAAGATCTGCTAAACCAATCAAACATTTACAAGTCCATGCAACGATCTATCGGTAATTAACTATGCAACGAACTCCCTTCAGATCACTGCCAGGCTCCAACCCTAAACAACAAAAATGTTAACAGAGAATTTCAGTCGTTACTAGTTACACCCAGAATCAGGAGACAATATATAGAAAAAAGTTTAGAGGGGCAATGAATTACCGTTGAACACCGTTTTTTAAAGACATTGCTTGTTTTGGTATCAGAAAAGCACTGGCAAGTGGCAAAAAACATTGAATCCAGATACATATTAGATGTGATGAAACTAAATCTTCAATATAAAACATTCCTAAAAAAAACAACTTACTGATTATGGAATACCACTGATCCAGCTCCAATGTCAAGGTGATAAAAGGCGCAGTTGAATTGATTATTGTAAAGATGTCCTGAAAACTAAGTAGAGTTGACAAACGAAACAAGGAATCGCCAATCAGTCACTTCGGCGAGAGAAAACACCCAGTACTGGTTGCAGTTTGTCCAGAATAGCAATTGCTCCATGCTTTCAAAAACCGTGTCAAGCGTTGAGAAACGAACTCTGTACAGCCTGATGCATAATGCATTAACCTCAAGTTCAGGTAATCCGCAAAATTATCAGCCACAAATTATCACCACAGCCAAGACTTTTTAACATGAAAAGCCCCAAAACCTGTAGCGCATTAATTAAAAATCCACTTCCACACACTCCTAATCTCTTGCTACAATCAAATTCAAATCTGTTCATTTGACTAGCACTTTCAAGCATCTGTCTTTATCAAACTTGCTCAATTGAATTATTTAGGTCCAAGGCTCATTCATTTTGCCCTACATTACAAGCAACATTAACATCTCACCTCAAAATAAAAAGTAAAAAATCTAAATCTAAATGCAACCCACAATCTCAAATCCCCAGAAGAAACTGTGAACCCTAATTCAACCCCAGATCCAAAAATAAAAACTTTACCACAAAAACACCAAATCGAAATTCCGATCCATCACAATTCTCCAATAAACACAAACCTGCAATCCAGACAGCATGCCCTTGTTCGTCACCAAGATAAACAACAATAACGACACCAAAAAGAAAGATGTCGACCCAGAAAGATGCAAACTTTCGCTAATCCAATCAAATTCGCGATCCTTAAATGACAAACCCCCCAAAATGTATTCTTTCTCCGCCCAGCGTCGCCGGAATTGAAAGCTACAGATCAGCGACGACGAAAATGGAATTTGTGGGCGTAGGATGGCATCGCCTATTGATACGTTTTACAGCTTCGGATTCGCTTGTTAAGACCTGTCTGACACTTTACGACTCGTGTTAGCTGATTTTGGATTTAACTGGTCAACAAGGAATATTTCCTCCGGTCCAATTGATGACCGATTCAATTTGATGATTTAGATTGAATATAGAGTTAGTAAAGTTGAACCAAAGAATACTCCCCGGTTCAATTTTGAGTGAAATTATTGAGACGAAGGAGATGAGGTCAGGACAAGAATGAGAACGTGGGGATTCATATGATAGGGATGGGTTAATGGATATGGCCCTACAGAGATTGGTGGCGGGTGTTGTGCTGAGGTTGCATCATGTTGTGGTGTCTCATCAACAATCCAAAGTAAAGAATTGGGTAAAGTGATGACTGAAGAGTGTATGGGGTGACCTCCAAGGCAATCAAAATGTTGCTTTCATGATGGTGATGCTGTTTGGTAACACATACTGCTGAACGTTCACTTTTTTTGTGTATCACCTGTTTTTGCTGTTGTTGTAATTTTCAATTTCATACTGGTAGCAATTTTCACTAATGGAATTTGTCTACATCTGGACGAAGTTTTCATAAATGTACAATAACTTGGCGTCTATGTCATATAAAACTGAATTACAAATTGCAACCACCATCTAAATGGAGCGGTGGCGCTCGTACAGAAGTACACAGATGATTAAATGGGGATGGGCAACGGACAGCGGCAACTAACTCATTGAATGATTTTTGTCAAACTTTAACTGTAGAAGCCTAGGCAGCTCTCATTAATAGAGCCTTACGCACCATGTCTGAAAACAAATGCATCAAAATCCACTCACTTGAAAAATAGGCCTTTCTTCTTTCTACCTTTTCGACTTTCACCAGCCTATGCAAAAAATGTTCAATAAGATCACAATATGAGATTTAACAGCAAATGTTTATCTCATATACTGTACATTTATGGGATTAACGAATGACTCGTCAAACATCATATCTAAAAACTTGAGCTTCTTTCAGTTTGCATCACTTACCCTCATGATAAAATATCTTAGGATGAGCACAACTGTATCTCGGATACTACAAGTTTAAGTAACAGTGTTAGATGCAGAGAGCAAAAGAAAAAATGAAAAAACTTTTAGGACGATGGAGGGTGCATATTTTTTCAATAACGCAAATAATGTGTCGACCAATTAATGAAGTCAAATAAATCTCAATACATGTGCCATGTGCGTGAAGCATAAACTATAAATACCAATAGAATTTTGCAAAAAAATAAGTAGGTCAAATGAGAAAATTAAATCGTGACTAAAAAGAAAAAGATCTATGTACACATCCACCGTATGAAGAGGCAACAGAAACATAAATAGGGTAAAATACATGGAATTAAAAACATATGATCCGCTTCCTCCTCTAGTTGTTACTTTTTATATAATGATTTGTAATAGTTTATTAATTATAAATAATAAAAAAGCATAAATTACTGACTATCAACTATAGTATTCATGCCATGTTTTATATTATGTGGAGCTCAATGTGAAACTGTTGGCAGTTCAAACCGTAAATCAGCCCAGTCTGAGATATTCAAAATGCTAAAATACTCTTGAAATTTAACTAATGATTGAACTTTATATACCAGCTCACATCAGCAGGGACACCCTCCATCCGAAGGTGGTGCTCGACTCTATCGGTACAAATTATAGAAAATTCTGCAACATGTCCATAGGGAATGACAACCTATAACACCAAACCAATTAGTTTAGAAACTGTTGAATAAGATACTCATTTCCCAACATCCAAGATAACCATGGAGCCTCAAAATTAAAAGGCAGTCATTTGAGAACTGGAGGCTGACTAGTTGATATGAAGCTTTAGCTAAAAGAAAAGAAAGATTAGGAATAATGCGTAGTAGGCATAGTGTTTTTCTGTTTTTCTTGGTTTGTTATGTTTTCCTAAAGCTATAAGATGACTGAAATAGCAATACTCAAGGTGGTGGGTGAAATGAGTCATACCATCATTGCTGCTGTGAACTTTATATTGACAACAAAGCCACCCGGCCTACTGGACTTGATGTTGTAACCTTCCTTCTTAATAGTCAAAATAGCAGGCTCCCAGATATCAAGATAACCTGTCTGCGATGATACAAGGGCCACAAAATCGTGAAGAACATTAACCAACGTTATTATTTGGATATTCAGGGAACGCTTCTGAGTGCTGGGAGTGCAGATTCACTGGTTATAAAGTAACCCAAAACAGAACAGATTACAGCTCGCCAATTACTCTCCCAGGGTAAAAATCATTTCATTCACGATGGACAAGTCAAGCCAACAAATAAGCTGACAGAAGCAACGAGAAATTGTGGAATCAATATATATTCACGTTATTATCAATTACTTACCGACAATGATACTTTGTATGAAGCATAGCCGGTGGTCAGGGCTTTCTCTATATTGCTATGCATTTCCGTGTCTAGAGCAAAAGGAGCAAAAAAGAATCAAACTGATAAGTAAAACAGGAGAAAGGTCATGTTCTTACATGGTTAACCGCATAAAAAATTCTTCGATGCAACTCAGACATCAAGAGCTTCTACCAAAGTGGTCAATCATTATTCATTATGTCATACAGTTTACCTAAACTAAAGCTAAGTTTTTATACACAGACGGATTTAATATACTTTAAGGCGCCTCACATAATGTCACACTACAAAGAAGCTAAAATAAAACAAACGATCATAGCGATAGTACAAGAATATCAAAGTCTTCATCATCAATCCATACAAAATATATTTGACTCACCACAAGTGATCTTCCGATGATCATTAGCAAAAACTTTAACAAGTTCTCCCTGTAATAGAACATAAACAAGGAAAACCCAATATAAATATTGGGAACTTGTATTCAACGGGAAATAGTGAAAATAGAATGTTCAATTAACTAATAATACGCATACAACACTAGTGACCGTCGGATGACATACGTAAAAGACATTTTATTTAAAAACATGTCAATGTTCATCATCAAGACCGTATATATGTGCTCGCCATTTCCCAAAATCATTAAAGTTAGATGGAGTAGCCAGATGGGCCCGTTTCACATTCAAACAGTCATTCACAGATGAGCCAGATATTGAATTCCCACAATGTCCTTTCTCTTTCTAGCGCACTACATTTAAGTTGATAGTCTTATGTTGCCCCTTATTTCAACCAGTTCAATATAAGACGACCAAAAACCCCAAACCAACTATAGCCAAATGATGCAAAATGAAATTTAAAATCTAAAATGTTACTGGAGCAAATAGGAGATTTCAAAAAGTTTTAACAGAATTACTATATTTTCAAATCGAAAACTGTACTGAAACAACTACGGCTCTAGGACTTAATCGAGTTACCCTAGGAATATATAAGATGATTACCTTCCGTTTCCTGTCATCCAACGGCTGTACTTCTATAGAAAGACATGCGTCAACATCATCAGCAGTCACAAGGTAGTTTGGTTGCTTAGCACCTGCATCACAATCACTTCTAAAGCTCCTCTTCAACTTTTTTACATATGAACGCATTTGTTGTCTGATTAAATAAAAAGTTAGAGTGCACACTTATTTAATCCGACTCAGAAGTCTTTATCTAAAGCTATCCCCTTCAAATAATGGTTAGCATCTGTATATCAAATGAAACAAAACATATACTCCCTCTGTTACCTTATTGATGTCCAATTTGGGGTTGGGCACGTGAATCAAGAAAATGAAGGTATGTGAGGTAAATGTATGAAAGAGAATGAAAATAAATAGATTGGAGAGAAATTGTAAATGTGAGAATAAAAGAATCTTAAAGGAATGGGAAGATAATTTTGGGACACCCAAAATGGAAATAAGACTTTAATAAGGGGACGGAGGGAGTACTTGTCTAGATACCATAACAAAGTCTCAACCACTGTACACTAGTTTACTAAGAGTTGAGTTGTCATTCGACGCCCAGTTATCTCAATCAGCGTCACACAAAATAAAGGCCCCGTTTAATAGATAACTGATATCTCCTACCCACCTCGCCTCAGAATCAAAACCAGATCGTAAGAGGTGTGAGAGAAATATACCTTCAATGTAATTAACGGAACCATCCTCCCAGTGCCGTACCCACTAAAATTAGGAAAATGAAAAAACAATAAGAAACTGCAAAAAGGTAAACATTCGTGTGGTTCATTAGTATTGGAACGTGAGACATCACCTCAAAATTACAACTAGTCGTCCCATTAATTGAGTATCCACATGCTTGAAGTTCATGTCCAGGAAATGCGTCTCCCGATATTTGAAGTCCTTCAATGGCTGGTAACGGGTCGTAATCTGCAGCTGCACATTGGAAATCAGCATAAATCAGTAAATATACAACCCACAAAGTAAAAACATTCAAACTGGAGATAAGTGACCTTCTGAATAAGAGGATGATGGTTCTTCAAGAACCGGCGGCAAATACGGAGTGTTTTCTAAATTCCAATTAGGTGACGCTTCAATCTCATCCTTGTGAGAATTAGCTCCATAACTATCCATCTCATTGTTACCCACATGATCACTGAATGTGACTTGTTTGCTGGAGGACTCTGCAACATAATGTGTTTGATGGACATTATTGTGATCCGCTTGAAATTGAGCTGATCTACCTTGTGTGAAAGAATATCTGAGACATCAAATAAAAGAGTTAGCACAACATGCAAAGCCCTCAGCACAAGTTTATGCAAAAAAATCATCAGATGCTCGACGTGGGAATGGAGAAACTAGTTACTGAACTACAGAAAAAACATGATAAAGCAGTTTACTCCAGAAAAAAAATGACGACTATGACCAATTAACTCGTAGGTTATCTCATTGATGATACTCAAATTTACAAAGATTTATACTCAAGACCCGGTGATATTAAAGCAAATACGATGGTCTGCTTCTGTTATTCTGCATTCCTCAAAAATGAATGGAAAAAAGTGGCTGTCACACGTAAGTTTTACATTTCAATATTCCAGATGCTTAGTTTGGGAGATGACAAACATAGACTTTAATTTTTTCCCATAGAGAAAGCATATATCTAATCTGAGATGATTTAACAGGCCCGCTACGTATGCATAAATAAGCTTGTTCAGTGCACTTTCAGTCAGGACACACTAGAACTTGACTCAAATGTCAGCCAGAGTTGCATGTATAAACACGGAACATAAACATCCTTAGATAAAAAACACACTATTTAAGTTCTCATGGTTTTACTTTACATTAAGAAATATAAACCCTTCAAAACTGGGAATACACTAAAAGTGAACGTCTAAATGGACATGACATTACAACAGAAATAATTTAACTGTAGTCTTAAAATCTGCCATATTTTACCTGTTGTCACTACTCATAGCAGGTGAAAACTGACCCAAGTCACCCCCTTCATGCTTTTCAGCAACACTGCCACCGATGTCAGTCATGTCACGTTCACCTATTGCATTCGACTGATTCACACCATAAGACTCTTCAACCATGCCGTGTGAATATGTTGGCTGTGGTACCAGCCCAAATCCATCTTTCTGTTTAGCACCCTCCTTTAAGAAGATGATAGAATAAATTTAATGACTTGCAAAGCATCAATAGCTTACATATGTTCCAAGTGCTGCTCCAGACGCCAATGGTAAATTTTGGTGGTCTGGACGCCAAGGCCCCAACTGATATTGAGACTCTCTAAGCTTAGTCTACAAACAAAAGAAAAGAAATCTTCAATATCACCCACTTCAGCGGATAGTTACACATGAGTTTGAGACAGATTAATCAGACGGTTTGAAGTGGGAGCACATTAATGCCCCCCTTCACAAAATTAAAGAGCATGTATAATATTCATAACAAGGAATGCCAAGATAAAACTTCTCAAAAATTGCCTACTTCACATTCAATAACAGAAAATAACTTTTAAAATTGGTCATTTATGTAATGTTTATTTGGATATACAAGCATCTAAACCTGCAACAGTAGTGGCATACCACACTGAATAATAATCTCGAATGGGTAATAGCAGAACACATCAATTTAAATCATAACATAATTATATGGTTCAGTTATGTTTATCGACTCTCAGATTTGATCTTCACAATGAAATATTAGATATGGTAAAACAGGCAACCTATAATGTGATGGTCCAACCTGTAAAAATTCTAAGATACATATATGATGTCAAAGGAATTTAAACTATAAATCATCTAGCTACTGGTTACCCGATTAGTTATTACACTAGAACAGTCATAAAAACAATAGCCAGTGACACCAAATATGACAGAGACGTCACAGAAAGCTAAGAAAATATTACACTGACAAAACGAGTATGTAATTACAAAATATTACTTATACTAAGATACGAACGACCATATTATCCACAAAGCAAGAGGACTAGAACGATCATTAAGCATGTTAAGCCCTATCAACTAGGCACTACTCAGGTATCACACTACTACAAGATTAAATGTCTTGTTACTCAACTGAAAACATATAATGTATATATAATTTTATACCTCTGTAGCTATCAGTTTTTCAGTCAGGTGTCTAAATAAAACCTGCAAAATGGGATGTAACTGTTAACCAAGTTAGTTCTCCATATGAGGTCATCTGCACATTTTTCTAAAAGTTGCACAAAGAGATCTGAAAATCAAATTGTAAATGTAAAATCAGGCAATGTGCACCCCTAGTAGCTCTCGTAAGGATACACTATCTAGCAGTTAATGTATGTACCTTGAGATTGCTGACGATGGACTGAGCATCTGAGACGGGAGGTTGTAATGAGTATTGATCAAGGAGGGGCAGTATCGATGTGACGAACGTTGATTTTTCTTCCTGGGCAGACTGCAAGACTTAAGAGTTAAAATAAAACATGAGTTCGATGATAGCCCTTTAACTTCTGTAAAATTATGTATTTACAGAGTATATTAATATGCCATCAAGTTGCCCGACACACATAACTAAGACAGAGGTTGAGACTTGAGACAATTAATGAACATGAACCAGATGTTGTACTCTTCTGACTTTTGATTTCTTTTCTTTTTTCCTACTTTAACTATGAACTGTCTGCAGTGCAGCTATATATTACACCAGGAGTGAAAAGGCATGCTTAGTAGATCACCTGCAATGCATATGTCAAACGGATGTTTTCCTCAATGATTTCCTGTCTATAAGTGATAGCTTTTGATGCAGCCTCAACAATATCTTGGTGTTGCTGGTCAAAGGCCTAAACATAAAGTCATAAAGATCATAAGACGAAGATATAATATAAAATCCTTAAAAGACCTGTAAAGTAAAACAAATGAAATTTAAAATCAAAGTCATTTGAGGTAACATTGGTCACAAGGTAATGTCAAGACTTGAAAATGTGAGCAAAGTGTTTGATCGTATACCAAACGCATGTGAGCAAATCGCTTCTCCAGAATGTATTTCTCATTGAGTATTTGAAGCTCCTGCAAGTAAAATATATTCTCAAATACTATTGGAAGAGATGAACAAAGAAAATATACATTCAGGCTTAATTTCGTACTTTATTGGAATACTCAGCTAGATGTTTCCGCAGCATCAAATTTTCTTCTTCGTGATCTCGAACCTTTAGAAAAATACCTTGGAGTTACGGGAAATCTGATCATTGAGATGTTTATTTGGACCTTATGAATGGACCACATGAAATCAGATAAATAACCTGTTTCCAACTTTTGGGTTTATTTAATTCCGCCACCATCATTCCTTGATGAGATGAATCGAGGAATGGCCGGTTATCTACATCCACATGCAACCTAAAAAGACGGCGAACCCCTAAGAAAACATAACAAAATCTCCATCAGGAAGTGAGGGACGTATTTCTGGATTCCAGTACCGTCCAGGAGTGAAAGAGTTGAACGGTGAAGAAAGCAACGATATGCCAGGACTATCTTCGAACATCTGACCACTGGAATTCATCTTCGCGGTCCCATTCATCTTTCTGGCATCATATATTTGAGCGCTAGGGCTGCTGATACTCGCATGCAAATCCTGACGGAGTGTCAAGACACCCGATACATCCACAGATGACTCGCCCACACTTCTATCCCCATCATCTGCCTGACTTATCTCAGACGTTTGATGAGAATAGCCGTCCAGTTTACCAGCAGATCTAGATTCTCGCAAATTTGACTCATTGGTACTCTGCAAGAGTATTTGCAGAAGTAGAAACAGATTGTATAGTCACACCTTAAAAATGAAGAACAACCCCGAATTTATAAAAATGGTAACTACACTAGAGACATTTAAAGTAAAGTACAGAACCACGAGTGAAATGAAATTCATCAAAAAATTCTTACATATTTCTCCAACTCTAATGTCTTCCTGTGAAGCTCGTCACGTAATCTGTTGTTCTCATCCACCTAAGTAAAGCCAATAAAATTTCAACACATACATGGATGATAAATTAGAAATCAATCAGAGAACTTATCATACATCTAAAGTATAAAAATCAATACCACAATACTTGCTCAAAATGAATAAGCTGATCAATGAAAGTATGATGAGTCATTTATGCATTAATGGCACAACAAGGATTTGACCGGATGTTATCCTGGTTGAATGTGAAGGAGGGAAAGAAGGTGGCAGGCTGCAAATTCAACATTAAATAACATAAAGAGAGTGACAAATACCATGCAATTGTAGATTAAAGACTAAAAGCGAACACAACGAAATCACGAATGAAATTAAAACACGCTATAAACAAATCACCCCTGGTCAAAATTTTCAAAACTAGACTACACATTATTTTAAAAAGAAAAAAAGATAAGAATGAATGAATGAACGAATGACAATCCAAAGACAACACAGCAGTGTTAATTATACAGATAAATGAATTGGACTATTGGAGAAACAAAAAAAAACAAAAAAACTGTTGAATACCTGTTGCTTAATAGTAGCTTCAGCAGCTTCAACAGCCTTCATGACCTGAAAATAAGAAGCATAAAAGTTCAGACACAGTTAAAATCTGAACTACTCCATAATTCTTTTACCTAAACGAATTTGATAGAAGTTGAAGTTCGATTCACTTTCAGTTCACACACCGGTCAATCGCGAAAAGAAGGGAAATGAAGACTAGAAGAATTCAGAATTAAGAACAACCTCGTGTAGACCGTATTCAACGGTTAACGCTTCTCCGTCCGCAGCCGTCATGTGGATTGACTGATCCGCTCGGCTCAGGTTTGCTCTCTCTCGCTCGTTCGCCGGTTGACGTCAAATCGATACCTACCGAGCTTCGGATCAAGTGCTCCGCATCACGTTAGCTTCGCGTCGAACGACGTAGTTTCGATGTCATCGATAAAACTAAGTCTTCTTTGGTCATCATTCATTTTTTTTTTTTTTTTGAGAAAAATAACAAACTGTATATATTGAGAAAATAATATTTTATCTATTATAATAAAAGAATAGAGTGTCCTGTTTCAATGTATTACCGACGAATCTTTCGTTTCTAAAATTGTAAAAA
>JAWWMW010001609.1:28697-40649 GCA_035048345.1 Echeveria elegans | reverse complement strand
ATGGAGTCCTGAATAACACATTTCACATGAAATCCCGGAGAATGTAGAAAATTGACCATCACGTGAAAATAGCATCTGTAACCAAAAATGCATCTTCCCAAAATCAAAACTTTAAACAACAATCAAACGAATTTTAACATCAAACATCAAAAAATTAACGCGAAACAACATTGGTTCAACAAATCAGTGTAAAAAAATTAACCTAGAGCATATATGAGGCATAATCTAACAAAAATTAAAGACCGTCATGCTTGTTTTTTTCCTAATTCAACTGCACATATTCAGCGACAAATCGATATATGAGAGTTGAGAGTGAGGCTATCATATTAAACAACATAAAATTAACTATCAACAATCAACAAAAAAACGATTTGAAATCATCAAACAAAGAAAATTAACGCGAAACAACACTGGTTCAACAATTCAGTGTAAAAAAATTAACCTAGAGCATATATGAAATTCAGCACAATCAGCTACACAACCAAAAACCCTAAATCAGCAAATCTGAAAACGGTTGGTGAGAGGGGTTGCGGTGCGACGCAGGGGGACGAAATCACCTACCTTGAATTTGGAATCAGGGGAGGCACATGGGACTGAGGCGAGACTGGGACAGAGGTGCGACAGAGGGCGACGGAGTGTGGCAGGTGCGACAGAGTGCGACGAAGGTGCGACAGAGGTGGGACTGAGGCGAGACTGGACTGAGGCGACGCACGCAGGTGAGAGGGGATGGCTGATTTCGTGACTGGGACTGGAGCTGGGACTGGGACGGCCGGTACAATTGAGGGCGACGGAATGTGGAGGGGCGACGGAATGTGGATCTGACGCTGGGAACGGTGCGAGCGGGATCTGGGACTGGGAGGCCGGTACAGTTGAGGGCGACGGAATGTGGAGCGGCGACAGAATGTGACTCTCACGCTGGGAACGGTGCGAGCGGGATCTGGGACTGGGAGGGGAGAGGTGAGAGGGACGAAGGGGAGACGTATGACGCGAGGAAGGTTGGGGTGGAATGGGAGTGATTATTTAGCAACGATTAATCGTTGATAATTGTATGAAGTTTAACTATATGGTTAGCTAATTTAGTTACATAATCTATTATATAAATAGATATATATATATTGATATAGATAGAAGATAACTACCCAAACTCTTTGAGCCCCTCGAAACCTCAAGCCGCTAATTCAAACTGATTCATCATCAATCAAATCACATATACAAACAATGACGAAATCATAAAATTCCTACATGCTTATAATTAACTGCTTGAATCAAAAATCCAAATACAATACAAACAATATATTTCTCTAACTATTCTGCAACCGCATCACAAATTCAAAATCACCTTCAGCAGCAGAGAAAGCAAACCCTAAAAACAAAATAGATAAAATAAACAAAAATCCAAAATTGGTAAAACCTAATTTGAAAACGAAACTGAAGCAGGCAGAAAGAAGATTACCGAGTCCGTCATCGAGGAGATAATTAAACGTGTGTCCATCGCACGCGTAAGCAGACTTGTTGCTGGTAGCAGGAAGTTTCTGAAGGCACTGCGAAGCGACGCTAGTGAAATTGCCGGTGAATTCAGTGAAGTCTGCTAAGATGACGGTTCCACGAGCGATAAAGCTGTAGATCAGCGTCTGCTGCCCCATCGGATTATCGTGGTATGAAACCCTAGCGTTTGGGAGATTTGGGGAAGATCAGCGAATCGAGAAAATTCGAAACTGGCCGGAGAGGTGTAGAGGGAGAAATGAGAGTCAAAAAGATTGTGTGGCGACTATGCAGTGCTTTGTTCTGTTCGTCCTGCTTGGTTGCATGTTTGCTTTTTTTTTTTTTTTTTTTTTTGCGGAGAAGCCCCTGCGATTGGATTGTATTACGGAAATACCATTGGAATTTGAATTTGCAAAATGCAAAATTATCATTCAAAAATCATTGAATTTATTTGAAGGAAATTTAAAAAATAGCTCACTTTATTATGAGTTTCAAGAAGAAGAAAAATATCACTGTGTGTTTTACTATAAAGACTTTACTATGATCGAATCGTCAGTATAATCATAATTTTACTCATCTCATTGATATTACAACACTAACACTTGGTTCGCCAGAACTTGAATGCATCGAAAATTCAATTTTTTTTTTTTTCATTTTGCTTTGACAAGTAAACTTGAGTTCTTCGTACTATGATGAACTTAAGAGCATGAAAACGTACACATGTGCGGTGTTCTTTTTCTGTTTGTTGTGGGATTAATTAGAATAAGAAAATGATGGTAATCTCACCAAATTGTGTTGGCTGGAAGTGTAAAGTGACTGAAAGGAAGCTTGATGTTCAAATGTTTGGTGAAGAGGTTAAGATTACAGAGGAGGAATGCTTGTCTTTATGATTATGGCAACACATGAAGCAAACTCTAATGATTGTGTTGTGATGGGTGGGCATGGACACCTAAGCTACGAAATTGTTTGGGTCTTTCCAGTTCTTTTAAGTACCGTGTACAATTGAATAGGGCCAAACTGAACATAACAATGTTACTTTTGTGGATTTTTTTTACCAGAAATCAACCGTAATCGGAAGCATTTGTGAAATTCAATATTAGCAAGACCTACTTATCAAAATATTTTTCTTACAAAAGTCACTCATTGTCGTTAAATCCTTTAAAAATATTAGTACTCATTGCACAGTCCAGTCTGTGTATTTTTAATAAAAAATATATAATTTAGAAAAGAAAAATATAACGCGTCATCCACCATAAGGAAAATAAAAAGCATCATGTATCCGAATTCCCAAAACAAAAACAAAATAAAAATATTGCTTAATGAAACGTGGGAGGTGGATCGTGATTTAAAAATATTTACAATTTGATTTAAAAATTAAAAACAATATCTAAAAACCTTCAAAGACTTCGAAAATTAATAAAACAAATATAGAAAAGTCACCCATTAAGTATAATTTTTTATCATAAAAATTTTACGTTTATAATATATGTTTTCATGTTTAATTTGATATTTTAAATTTTTATCAAAATTTTGCATAAACTTTAATTAAAATTTTAAAAAGAAATGAGGGGCTATTTCACACTTGTTTTGATGAATTTATTCGAAAAATTTGGAAAACTTTGAATTTTTGTTATCTTCTTTAATTATATTTCATAAATTTTGAATTTCCCTAACATTTCATATAAAAATTAATAAAAATAACAAACAAAATTTATAAATTTTTGAGGCATAGTTTAAACAAAAAATAATCGTACGACATAAATTTTTATTTGATAAATAGTTTTGCATATAGTTTTACAAATATGTTTTTGCATAATTGTTTTGTAAGTTTTTTTTATAGTCTTAAGAAATTTTAAAGTAACGTATAGGCAGTTTTTAGAAATTGCGGGCAATGAGTGGTTTTTTTGTAAGAATTTTGTTTAATAGTTGTGCGGGCGATATCAAGTTTTACGGATGGTTTTCGTTAACATTCATATTTTGCGGGTGATTTGTGATATTAGAAGAACTTAATTTTGTTATAATTTAATGTTTTGGTTCATTTTATTATTTTGTTAAAATATACTTCTGCGTTTATTATTATTTACTCTCATTAGATAAACTTATTTTGATACGGAAGGCTTTTATGTAATGAATCTCAAAGCAGTCGGCTACTTAAGTAACAAGTAACAACAGTCCCAACAAAATTATATCATTTCAGGACGAGATTGGATTTGTGTGTCGTAGTGACGAGCAAGATTTTTAACAAAAATGGCGTCGTTTCGACTAAATTTTGCTTTGTGGTTGCAACTAAAGGTTAACCTTCCAATGAGATTTTGGATAAATAGTTGAGAAACAAATTAAAATGGAAATGGAAAAGAAAATAGCTGGTTAACCATCCTCTTACCAGATGGACTTGGACCCAGCAGAATTGGGCCGAACTACATCTTTCGCATTTATTCCTCAACAAAAACCATTTTCTTGAAGCACCTCACAGAGCAGAAAAAAGCAAGATGCATGGTGTTACGTTTGGCTTCTCCTTGTCAGATCACTTAGGTATGCCCTTATTTAGGAGTTTAACGAAGGATTTCAATGTTGGCTAGAGACTTCCAAAAGCTGGAACGCAGTATGTATCGTGTTGGCTGAGATCAGTGGAATATAAGGTAAAATTCAATGATGTTGTAACTAATAACTTCAAGCCTAAGAGGGGTTTACGCCAGGGAGATCCTTTATCTCCATATCTTTTCCTAATCTGTTCCGAATGGTTGTCAAGGAATTTAAGTTATCTGGTGGCACAGAGAAAGATTCAGGGAATCAAAATTTGCAGGGATGCACCAATGATTTCACACTTATTCTTTACTGACGACAGTATGTTTTTTGCAAAAGCTAATCATGAAAATATTCATATCCGTAGGCAGACTTTGGATGATATATCAGTCTATTTCTGGACAACGCATAAATTACTCGAAGTCTGAAGTTGTTTTCAGTAGAATTGTTTCAGCAGGGGGTCAGAAACTTCTTTAATGCAGTAATTGGTGTAAGTCCAGTTCCTGAACATTCAAAATACCTTGGGTTACCTCTCTCATGTGGAAGCAACAAAACGATGATCTTCAAGTATTTGATTGAGAAGACTTGGCAGAAAGTAGTAGGATGGAATAAGAAGTTATTATCTGCAGCAGGCAGGGAAGTGCTCATCAAGTCAATCTTACAAGCTATGCCGTAATATGTCATGATGTGCTGGAAATTGCCTACATCTATTTGCAAACGACTGTCAAGTATTCTTAGAAAATTTTGGTGGTCAAGTGACGGGAGTAAAAAGATACATTGGACAAATAAGAATCTTTTAAATAGACCAAAGATTGAAGGAGGAATGAATTTCAGAGATTTGTGTATCATGAATATTGCTTTTTTAGCTAAGCAGTTCTGGAGACTCTTAGAAAATCCGAACTCTGTCATTAGTAAAACTTTAAAGGCAAGATACTTCTGTAACTCGTCTATACTTACATCTGGTCTACATACTAATGCATCTCCTATATGGAGAGGAATCTGGAAGGTTGGTATGGAAATTAAACAATGGATTGAGTATGATCAGCTTTCTAATCCTAAGTGGCTAGGAAATAATATGGGATTCTTCACTATTAAATCTGCATATCTTTCTCTTAAGCAAGTAAGTGATAGGAGTACTGCAGAATGTTCAAATAAATCAGATGAAGCAAATTTCTGGAGGAGGTTATGGCGTATGAAGATTCAAGATAAGGTAAACAAACTTATATGGAGATTATACCATAACTTTATCCAGGTTGGTATTAACTTGCGTAATCGGAGCATAGTATCAAATGTTCACTGTTGGTTCTGTAATTACCATGAAGAATCTACCTCTCATGTTTTTCTGAAATGTTGGTGGGTTCAAGTTTTCTAGAAATGTTTAGATTTGGAACAGACTTTAAAACAGTGAGAAAATTTTCTGATGATTGACTGGTTGTAGAACTGCTCGAGGAATTTAAGTATGGAGAAATTTACATTGGTTCTTTATGGGCTGTATAAAATATGGTATTGCAGGAATCAAACTGCTCAAGGTAATGAGATTACAGACATTCAGAGGGAAGCTGCGACCACATAAAATTTCGTTCTGCGATTACTGAATCCCTCATTCAAATTTTAAGTAATTGATGAAGAAGCTGCGCTATTTTGGAAAACCCCTGAAGGTAACACCATTAAAATCAATTGTGACGGGTCGTGATTTGAGTTATCAAAAAAGGCAGCTTTTGGTTGCGTTGCAAAGATTTGTGATGGGAATGTTATAGATGTTAAGTCAGGTTTGTTGAGCAATGTATCATCCTGCTTTGAAGCTGAAAGCAGAGCTCTTTATCATGCTTTAAAATGGGCTGAGATAGAATCGTGGGATGACTGCATATTCGAATTAGATAATTGCAATGTCTATCATCATCTTCTCCGAGGTTATGATACTTCTGAACATGATTCAACTCTTATTAATAAAAGCATTTGGAAGTTGCATCATTCTAAGAACGGGAAGATAGTTTTGATTCAGAGAGAAGCAAATGAAGTAGCAAATTTATTGGCAAGGAATGTTATAGCACAACTGTAACTTTTATTTCTTTGCTAACTTCTGTATATTCCGAGATTATTGTTCGTGTTTGTTTTTCTTTCCCTTAGGGATTTAACAATAAAAAAAACTCTAAAAAATTTGTCCCTTGTGAAAGTGGAGAACTGTAAAACTAAAACCCATTGCAAATAAAAATAAAAACCCTTGTTGCCCCCACCGCCGCTGACCACCACGCAGTACAATCTCAACGCCACGTGTCTATCTTTCATTCGCAACCGACACCACGAAGTCCGCAAACGACGACGCTAAACGTGCACCGCACTGCCCACCATCTCCATCCGGATCTCGAAATCCGCGCAACAAATTTCCAGCTCCCTACTATCGTCCTGCTTCGTTTCACCGAACCGGATCGCATATCCTCCGCTAAAACGCCGTCGGTTCACCGAGAAGTTGATTGATTGTCATTTAGCGCCGTCGGAGTTTAATTAGGGTTTTGGTAACTTGTAAGTAGCAGCCGATGGTGGATTTGGATCGGTTGATTGATTTTGTAAAGTGTGGATGAGTAGGCGTTGGCCGAGTAACGGTATGGAGAAAGGCACAGGGAAGCGTCAACAGAATCGGTTATGTTTGTTAGTGTCTTTATCCGCTTTTTTCTGGTTGTTTTTGCTTTACTTTCATTTCGTAGTGCTTGGAGGTACTCCTGTTGTGAATGATGACGGCAATGTGTCGAATTCGGTTGATACGCGTGGTGTTAAGGTTTCGATGAGTAGTGACGTGGAGTCGAATACTATAGTTAGGAGTCATTTGGAACAAGGGAGGAATTTGAGTAGAGTGCCGAGTGAGATTAAAAAGAAGAAGGAAGTGGTGCAGGTGGAAAAGATTGAGAGTTTTCCGTTTATGCGGGCTTTGAGGACTGTGGAGAACAAGAGTGATCCGTGTGGTGGGAAGTATATTTATGTGCATGACCTGCCATCGAGGTTCAATGAGGATATGCTTAAGGAATGTAAGAGTTTGAGTTTGTGGACTAATATGTGTAAGTTTACTACGAATGCTGGGCTGGGGCCGCCTTTGGAGAATGAGGAAGCTGTGTTTTCGGATACTGGATGGTATGCGACGAATCAGTTTGCTGTGGATGTGATTTTTAGTAATAGGATGAAGCAATATGAATGTTTGACGAATGATTCTTCGCTTGCTGCGGCTTTTTTTGTACCGTTTTATGCTGGCTTTGATATTGCAAGGTATCTTTGGGGGTATAATATATCGGTGAGGGATGCGGCATCCCTTGATTTGGCTGATTGGCTGATGAAGAGGCCTGAATGGAAGATTATGGGTGGGAAAGATCATTTTCTTGTCGCGGGAAGGATAACGTGGGATTTTAGGAGACTTTCTGAATCAGAGTCTGATTGGGGAAACAAGCTTCTGTTCTTGCCAGCTGCAAGGAATATGTCAATGTTGGTTGTTGAATCGAGCCCATGGAATGCTAATGATTTTGGGATTCCATACCCTACGTACTTTCATCCGGCAAAAGATGCTGAAGTGTTTATGTGGCAGGATCGAATGAGGAAATTAGAGAGGAAGTGGCTTTTTTGTTTTGCAGGAGCGCCACGACCTGACAACCCCAAATCAATTAGAGGGAAGATTATTGACCAGTGCAAGAAATCAAAGTTTGGAAAGCTGCTGGAATGTGATTTTGGGGAGAGTAAATGCCATTCTACTAGCAGCATCATGCAAATGTTTCAAGGCTCAGTTTTCTGTCTACAGCCACAGGGCGATTCCTACACAAGACGATCGGCTTTCGACTCTATGTTGGCTGGTTGCATACCAGTCTTCTTCCATCCGGGGTCAGCCTACACCCAATACACATGGCATCTTCCAAAGAACTTCACTAGGTATTCTGTGTTTATTCCTGAAGATGATATTCGCAAGAGAAATGTAAGCATTGAAGAGCGACTCAGTCAAATTCATCCAGAACAGTTGAAGATTATGAGAGAGGAGGTTATTAATCTCATTCCGACACTCATATATGCGGATCCTCGTTCTAAGTTGGAAACTCTCAAGGATGCATTTGATGTCTCTGTAGAAGCTATTATCAACAAGGTAACCAAGTTAAGAAAGGACATCATCGAGGGTCATACTAATGAAAATTTCATCGAGGAAAACAGCTGGAAATATGAATTGCTGGAGGATGGACAGCGTGAAGTAGGACCTCACGAGTGGGATCCTTTTTTCTCAAAGCCGAAGGATGCAAATGCTGATTCTGGTGATTCATCCTCAGCAGAGGCAGCCAAGAAATCATGGAAGAATGAACAACGGGATCACAGTGCTGCATGATTACCTTCAATGCTCAATAGCTCAAAGACGCCTAGCTGCACAAACCTCTCTCGGGGATGCCAAGTACGCCTAGCTGCACAAATCCTCAGCTGTTCATGGGACAGAGGATCAAAGACCACAATCTCATCAAGACGATTAAGCAATTCCGGCCTGAAGTGCCTTTTCACCTGGCATTATAGCAAGCAAGTATTAGGAGCCTGAAATCATACACAATATAAGAATGAACCAAATCAAACCCAGTTTTTTTTTTACACACCTCTTGCATAACAAGTTCCCTAGCAGCTTGCATTGTAGACTTTCCCAACAAGCCAGCCAATAAGTGTTCTGCTCCAAGGTTTGAAGTCGTGATGATCACTGTGTTGGTGAAGTCTACAGTGCGGCCTTGACCATCTGTGAGCCTTCCATCGTCCAATACTTGAAGAAGGGTATTGAAAACAGATTGATGAGCCTTTTCAACCTCATCAAACAGAACAACACTGTAGGGCCTCCTCCTCACAGCCTCAGTAAGCTGACCACCCTCTTCATGACCAACATAACTGAAAAGAACAAGACAGAAAAAGAAATCTTTTCAGCAACCAATTCATTTTGATTGAGAAAAAAGCAATTTTAAAGTTCATGATAATTAAACAAACATAGATCTCACACTTACCCAGGTGGAGCACCAATAAGGCGGGCAACTGAATGTTGCTCCATGTACTCCGACATATCAATCCGCACCAAGAGGTTTTCATCATCAAAAAGTTGTTCAGCTAGGGCCTTGGCCAACTCGGTTTTACCAACACCAGTTGGACCCAGGAAGAGAAATGACCCAGTAGGCTGTTGTGGTCGACCAAGTCCAGCCCTGGATCTCAGCACAGCTTCTGCTACAGCCTCCACAGCTTGGTCTTAGCAAAAAGACATGTCTAACCCATGATTGCACCATTTGTTCTCTGTTGGCGATGAAGTTGTTTGCAAGGTATATTTGGATATATATTTACACAATGTTTGACGGTTTATCAACACTAACTTGGACAACTATGCTTCAGAACCATATAAAGATATGTTGCGCTGCTCTATTTCTGTTTCAGGTTGACTATGACAGGCGGAAACTCATTGCGCCAAACCACACTTGTACCCATATGTTGAACTTTGCACTAAGGATATTATTTAGTCAATTTTAAAGCAATCTGCTTTGATTTGCCGTAGTTCATCTGTCTTTAAGCTGTTACTAAATGCAGGAGGTACTTGGAGATCATGTGGATCAAAAAGGGTCTATTGTCCTTCCTGAAAAACTACGATTCGACTTTTCTCATGGTATTTTGGTTCTGATTCATTTATAAATTGTTGCAGTTTTCTTTCTCCTTTTTTTACTCGGTGCGCTTCTATCTTTAGGTAAACCTGTTGAGGCTGAACATTTGAGTAAAATTGAATCAATTGTGAATGATCAAATCAAAGCTGAGTTAAATGTCTACGCAAAGGAGGCGACTCTCGCAGAAGCTAAACGAATCAATGGCTTACGGGGCAGTCTTTGGAGAAGTAAGTGATTTTGTATTTTCTTCTATGCCTTGCGAATTGCGATGCAAGCTTAACCTCGTGGATCATGGAATAAGTGTGGATTGTGGTTGGCAATTATCGTGCCCCTGGTCTTGTTGTAGGTCTATCCTGACCCAGTAAGAGTTGTATCTGTTGGTAAAAGCGTAGAGGATATTCTTGCTGATCCCGAGAATGAAGAGTGGAAATCTTGTTGCAAAAAAACAAGGTGTATCTTGACATATTCTAAAATAAATTTAAATGATGATAAATGCAAAACTAGGCATCTTGTTGACAGCCAAAGTATATGCTGAAACGAAAGAGAACCATGATCCATAAATTATCTGACTATATTTTTGATCATTTATGTTGTTAAGATTGTAGAACGGAATGCTCGGCAAAAACTAAAACCAACCATCTTTTCTTACATCATAGGAATAATTTCCTTTAAAGTAACTTGATAACCAACAATTATCAGACTTCTGGAACAATCTCTTTAAATAAGGAGGGAGCTACGTTTGGTCAGGATAGGCTTAATTGATTATATAATGTACTTGTTATTTTTGATGGAGGTGCCAGTTTTGAGGGAGGAGTTGTTGGTTCGTCAAGTTCTCACAGTCCGGGAAGATGGGTCCGACATCTTTAAACCCTTTGATGAGGATTCAGGGGTTTTCAAGAAGTTAAGGTGTTTAGCGATTCCGACTATGAGCTTCATTCCCAAATCTTGTAGGAGGAGGGTAGCTAAAAGTTATGTTGATACTATCAGAGCAGTTAATGAGGTCCCGGCTGATCTTAACCGGTGGGCAATTATGCAAATCTTCGTGGTGACCGTTCTTAGGTCAGTAGGCAAAGAAGAGAGAGGTGGTGTCTCCTTATCTATGATAGTGGCCCAGCGGTTAGCGGTTTGGCAAGAAGGAGGGGGAAGTCAACGTCGCCTTTGGCAGGATGTGATGGGTATTCAGACTTTTAGAGGACTTGCATCAGTTTTGTCGGTGGAAGACCAAAGGAAGGTTAACGTGAAGCGTTGTAAGAAGTTGGTGACACTTGGTCGTCTTGGGGATGCCGCTAGTGCTTTAGTCAGTGGAGGAGTTTTGTCGCGTTCTCAGGAATTGGTGGATGAGCTCGCTCGTTTGCACCCGCATGCTCCACCTCCAGCAGTTCCCTCGGGGCAGCCTCCGGCTTCGTTGGTGCCTTTGTGGGAGGATGTGTGGCGTGCGCTGCAATCATTTCCGAGTGGGTCTGCAGGGGGGCGGGACGGGCTTAGACCGCAATTATTATTGGATATGCTTCAAGGTGTTGCTAATAGGGAGGAGGAAGTTTTGGTGCAATCAGTTCTCACGGCGCATGTCAGGCTTTTGTTGAGTGGGGGGGCGCCCTCTTCTTTGGCTCCGTTGCTCATGAGCGCGCCTATTACTCCTCTTTTGAAGTCGGGAGGTGGGGTTAGACCGGTGGCTGTGGGGGAGGTTTGGCGCCGTCTGACGTCAAAGGTGGCTTTGAGGGCAGTTAGCGCTTCAGCTAGAACTTTTTTACTGCCTTTTCAGCTTGGTGTTGGGGTTAAAGGAGGAGCAGAAGCCGTTACTCATTCTTTGAATCATTTGGTAGCGAAGCTTTCTGAGGACGAGGAGATTGGGGTTCTGAAAGTGGACCTTACTAACGCCTTCAATTTAGTCAGCAGGGCAGCTTTTATAGAAGGAGTGCGTCAACATTTTCCATCTCTGAGTTCTTGGGTGGAGTTTTGTTACGGGGGTGAGGCGATGCTTTTTATTGGGGAGTCGGTTATCCATAGTTCTTGTGGGGTACAACAAGGTGATCCGTTGGGTCCTTTACTTTTTGCCATCGCTTTGCAGCCTCTTATTCGGCAAATTGCAGAGTGTTGTCCTCGTTTATCGCTTAACACTTGGTATTTGGACGACGGCGTGCTGATGGGGCGTCAAGGTGATCTGTTGGCATCTTTTGAGGTCATTCGGCAGATGGGTCCACATCTTGGTTTAGTTGTGAACCTTGGAAAATCCCTATGGTGGTGGCCTCGTGGTGGTACAGACCGTCCTCAGGGCTTGCCTGATGAGGTGGTAGTGTCGGGTTCTTCAGCC
>JAWWMW010001609.1:9401-22015 GCA_035048345.1 Echeveria elegans | reverse complement strand
CGAAAAAAAGTACAAAGTTAATTCTGCAGCAGTGAAGAATTTCGATCAGAGCATTATGTTCTTCATAAGATGGTATCAGAAGCCATTTGTTAAGTCGTTCAAAGGCTTAAGTACACTACTTAATATTTTATCGACTAAATTTGATACCAACTTAGCTAGGAATCAGATTCGGTACACCCACACCACTAGATGCGCCGAAACTTATCTCCTGTTTTCGAATGTCTTTAGCTCAAAATCTGAATTCAACGTAAGCTTGAGAATTGTAGATCTTTGAATCAGCTACAATTCTCTAGTTGACGTCAAATTCAGATTTTGAGCCGAAGACATCTCAAAATAAGAGAAGTTTCGATGCAGTTAGTGGCTGCACCGAACAAACAGATAGACCTTTTTTTCTTCTTATGGGGCTTGTTGGGAACACATAACTTGTCCATTGAAAATGTTCTATATGTCGTTGGAAAGCTGATTCAAATAGTTACAATTCTTTAGTTTACGTCAAATTCAATTTTAAACCGAAGACATCCGAAAATATTTAAAAAAAATATTTAATGCATCTAGTGGTGTGGGTGCACCGAATCAGAATCCACCAACTTACATCAATTTTCAAAGTTAATTTTAATTTCTCGTTAAAACTTCATCCACTATTTCTTCATTCATCTTCTCTCTACAATCTCCTTTTTTTCCACAGAAAGTCAAAAAAAAAAAAAAAAAAAAAAAAAAAAACTCACTCAAAATCCCCCCGAGTCCACACTCCACCTTTCCAGTTTCACAACTATCATCATCATCCCACACTCCAATACATACCTTTCCTACCGCCGCGCTTCCGATTGTTCACCAGATGATATAAATTCATACCAGATTGTTGCTTATCGGTGTTTATAGACGCCGATCTGGATTATTAAATTTTCTGATTTTCACAGTTTGTGATGGTTAATTAATGTACTTATGGCGTTTTCTTTGATGTGTTTTGATTCTTTTGTTTTTTTGTTTTTATCAAATTGATTAATTTGATGCAGTTGACGACTGATGGAGGAAGGCGGGGGAGGGGCTGGAACGGGTTACATTGGGGTCGGTACTGATTGGTCGCTTACAGTCAACCGGACTTTGCTGGATATTATCCGTCAAGAGGAGCCGAATTATTGCAGGGTCAGTACGCGTTGTTGAACAAGTGCAAGAGGACGATGACTCTGGCCGGTGAAGTGCCATGGGCAGCAACAACTAACAACCAACAAGCGAGGTCCAGTCGCTGAGTCAGTATTTGTCACGAATCGGGTCACCTCGTGAAAATGATGTGGACCAGGGAAACACATCGCATATTTAACAGCAGGCTGAATGCATAACTTGTTACGTATTCGTCAGCAGGGCAATTAGACGTTCAACTTTGAGACTATCTGAGGCTTTAGCAGCCGAGATGGAGCATATGCAGATGGTTGTCATATCATCAACTGAAGCTTCCATGAGTGCTCAAGATGAAGCAGAAGTAACTGAAACAAATAACTATGGTGAAGTGCTAGTTCAGATTGGCGCTGAAGATGCCAATGAAAAGCCGCAAGTGAGAGAATGTCATTGATGGGTTTATTGGAGGAGACTGACAGCAGGCAACTCGGCTGGTCATCTTACTCGGGGAGATGTTTACGACCACACTGGAAACACCTGATGAAGGAAATGAGTACGTTGAAGAGAAAGTAACTTTGTGGAGCAAAATTGCTGCGCATGCATGGCGAGACATAAATGTACCAGTATAATTCATTATCGGAAAAAGAAAAAAAAAAACTTCAAATACAGGGAGTCAACTCTGGACTCTCCAGTCTCAACTCAGTTCAGTTACAACGTATGAGAAAGCTTTCAGATAAATGTTACAGGATACCCTCCAGCTATCTCATCGATTGATTATATGGGTTACCATTCTAAAATTTCCATTACAATTTACGACCCTACCAAGCCTGCAGCTACAAACGACCAGCTTTCTGATCAGAATATCCACATATACTACTTTCTACAATCTACTATCAACAACTAATAACATTTTTCCGTCACATTTGATAAATGCTCATAATCAAACCGTTCTTCAGAAAAATGCCAACCGGTTTGCTGATTGTCTTAGTTCCTAGGCTTGGTTTTGAAATGTTTGCCTGACAGTTGCTAGAAACTGTTGGACTAATTTATGGCTTGCTTCGAATATGAAACTCATCTCTCTAATCTGCAAATCGTTATTACCACACACCATTGATTTTGTGTAGCCCAATGTTGCCAAACAAAAGTAACATAAACAGATAAAGATTGAAAGATGTACCTCGATCAGATTACTTAAACTGAGGGTCATATATTGTCCGGATTCAAGTTCCATGCCGTTTACTGAGATTCTGAATTTCCCAAGATTTGTCACAGTGAATGATCCATCCGTTTCCAGTCTGATCCTAGCCTGGGGAAAAAACTAATCATTACTCCAAGGAGGTGAATGGTAAAGGAAAGCATAATAAGCCGGATTAAAAATGTCACCTGCTGTCTAGAAATTTTGTTAGCACGCCCTTCTATGGCCAGGTCAATATCTACTTCCATATCTTCAGTAGCTCGGCCTAATATAACCTAAGAAGTCAAACAACCCGGTCAAAATAAACAAATGCTAAAACTGAAATGGTAGCCACGGTTGTGCATTAGACCATTTGTTGGCATCAAACGGGAAAAGGGCAGAAACTGGAAAGGTACCTCTGGCTTCTTGATGTAATGCTTCAATCGACGGCCATATAAAATGGCAAATGCACCAAATGACTTTAATCTTCTATCCATATATGAACGCGCACATTGTTCTAACCTCACAATCTTTCTTTTAGCATCTTCATCCTGATACTGTGATACTGCAAATTCAAAAATTACCTTCCATTAGATTCTGAAGGTGCATAAAAGCTATTTTCCATTCACTAGTGTCTACCAAAGTTTGGAAGGCAATCTAATGTGTCACTGCCATTAAAATTAGATTTGAAATCCAAATTGAAACCTTTAGACCATGGCAATACCTAATCAGCAAGCGTATTTCCAAAAGAATACATACTATGACCTATGATTAATTAAGCCCGTCAGCAGATTGCCAATGTGTCATCTGTAAATTGAGTCGTCAAATATAAAATATCTAACTAAACACTCATAAGACAAACTTTTAAAGCTGTACTTTGAAATTGAGAACAGAACTATGCACTCGCAGTTCTACAGATTATAATACCTCCGGCACAAGTGAGAGGATCTTTATCATAAGTGCACAAGTCCATTTCCAATACCTACGACGCAAATCAAATCAAATAGAACTAAGTTCTTTAATGGCAAACCGGAATCATCAATACTTTTTAATAGAGCATACCATGGCTTCAACATCTGAAAAGTACGGCACATCTTCCTCACTTTCAGGTTCTTCTTCATCTGGAGATACGGGCGGTGATATTTGTCCAGGCAAACCCAGTGGCCCGAATTTCATATCTGGTCTCTGCTCACAACAATTATCACATAGTAAATTAACGCTCAACATTTTCATCAATTACTCTTTAATCTCTTACAGACAAGTTGAGATTTTCTTACCTTAAATTCAGCATGAGCTTCTTCCCCCTTGAGATCTCTTATAACACCTGAACCTGAAGGTTGTATACCTTTACCATTATCAGCCACTGTCTGGTGAGTTCTTAGAAGTTTTCCCCCTTCTGTACTTGCATCCGGAAACTTAGCCTTACCACTAAACTTACTGTCATGGTTTAAAGCAGATTTCAACAATGAGGTCGGTCTAGCACCTTGTACAATAACTGCTTGAGACGGATCATCATGTTTCACATCTAATCCCATTGGGGTTTTTCCATTGCCATTCTGAGATAGCGCCTGCATTGCAGGAAAGACATCATCATTGCTCGGAACTTCCTGAACCTCAGTGTTAAACAAGCATGGCACATCTAGATCCTGATTGTCCATGCCATGTGTCTTTTGAACTGACGATTGTGATGAAATTATAGCACCCAAACCAATACCGCTGTGATTACTATTTTCACTTTCCGGTGGGTTGGTCGAGATATCTACAGAGGTTCGTGATGTCAAAACAGAAGTTGCCTGCAGGAGACATGCATCTTCGTATCTGCTATCATGTGGACCAGATTCACCATGCATATAAACAGGGGAACTCAACAGAATAGAATTAAGATTGTCATAGCAAGATTTATCCGCTGAAGCACTGATATCCAGATCCATAAAGAGAAGACCGCCTTCATTTGCTGAGTTTAACAAACCATCTGCAAAATGTGCAAATTAACTTTAACCTTTTATATAAATTATATACAATTCTCATCACTTACTGTTTATATCATGTTAATTGTTAGTTCTAGTTGAAAAGTAACAATCTACAAGGAGTTACGAGCTTGCCATGATCTTCTTCTGGAAGGTTTGATCTATTCTCTTTATCATGAGTTTTAACTCGGGCGCTTACAGAAACCGGAAGCGACGGCGCTGAGACATCTTCAGTCATTTTCCAAAGAGGCTCCCTATCGGTTGGAGATGATAATCCAACTGCAAGGCTATCTGAGATAGAGGGGTTGAAACTGTGTTGCTCTTGTTCACCATGTTCAGGGCAGAGATTTCCTGCACCACTGTGTATTAAATTAGAATTCAAGAGCGTCTTCATAATAACAGTATCGGCTTGGAATTTGTCTCTAGCCCCTACAGGCTCCAACATCCCCAAGGTTTCATGTCCCGGTTCCAAATGCCTAGGGTTCGTTATGATATCATCTCCAAGCAAACAATCACCACTGAGTGTTAACTGATCTATACGTAGATGATAGTCATAAATGCCGTTATTTGTAAACTCAAGGCCATTATCATTAGCGGGCAGGCCTCGAATTCTTTTACGCATCGCATAGTATTTTCTGCGTATACTTTCCGTTTTTCTTTTAGTAGACTTTTCCCCACTTTCTTTGATACCAGTTATCTTCCATAGCTTACTAGCATGACCAGTGTTTATATTATCAACCCCACTATTGCCAAAAGAAGCTCTCTTTGATTCACAAGGGTCATACAGAAGAGAGTGCCATCGGTCTCGAATTTCTTTGATTGTGAATCTACGTGAGAATCTCACTGCACCTTTAGCAAGTGCTTCCAAAGAAGCACCAGTCTGGACAAGAAATAAATCCAATCAACTCATATTTTAACATTTTTACCAAAAATTATGGTGTTCTGCCGTAAATATACAAACATATTCTCCCACAAAAAGTAGCACTAACATATACAATCCATTATCCACCTCACCATTTCCTCAGTTTAACCAGACAGATAAAACTCAAAAATTGCATTCTGTTTAATAGCCACATCACTCGATTAAACTGTAATGCAAGAGATTACAACCACAATTGACATGTTTATGGTTTATACCAAGTTATCATCTAAACTGTTTGCAGATATACTGTTACCACCCCAGACCTCACAAGTCACATTCCTCTACAACTTTCAAATCAAATCACATACTACATGCAGTCCTCACTCTAACAGGCTAAAATTACACACATCAGCACTACATGGCAATCCACCAAAATCCAAAATCAGGCACCAAAACATGTTCAAAAAAATACTCCTAAATAAAATCAACACCTTAAAGCACCAAAATCAAGCGTATGAGACTCGTCTAGAACCCTAAATTCAAAGTTTTTTAAAAAAAACCTCGATGGCCGTCCTCAATAGAAGATCGTCTTGAGCGATCCAGGGCGTTGGGGGATCAATGACTTCCATTTTGGTAAAATCTAGTACTACTGGAGGGCTCCGATTAGAGAGAGGGAAAGCTCCGTCGTCATATATATATATATATATATATATATATATTTTTTTTTTTTTTATGGGGGTTTTGGGTTGCAATGGAATCTGATCTTTTCAGAATAATGCCTTCATCGCTGATTTCAGATTCCTTTTTGTCACCACGAGAATCGTTTTGTAATTGTAAATCAGTCCCTGGAGTATTTGTGTTACACGGATAATTTTATTAGTGTAACGTAGTTTAAGTTTGAAGGGGATTGAAGTACTCTGTAAAACAATAGGGTTTATTACCGAAATAGAATATTTCCGATAGTCATCCGGTTTAAGTTTGAAGGGGATTGAACTTCTCTATAAGACAATATGGTTTATTATCGAAATAGAATTTTCTCGATAGTCATCCGTACATGTAAATGTGACATTACTTAAAATCATCAATTTCTTTCATTAATAATCACTCTTATAAAAATAATCAGTTCAATAAACATTCAGCCATTAGAAAATAATTCACAAATTATTGTTGGGTGAGTGTTTATTAAACTGATTATTTTTATATGGGTGGTTATTGATAAGAAAATATTTTAATGTGTAGTTTTGAGTAATATCATGTTTTATGTATACCTATAAAAAAATTCATATTTTATGGGTTGTTTCCGATAATTAACCCAAAATAATAATACCTACTGCATTTTGCTGCCATTTTAAGTATGTAATGTTTTGATGTGTATTTTGATTATCCATCTTATTTTCAAGGGTTAGTTATACTAACATGATTTTTTAATTGGCAGCAAAGTGCAGTAGGTTGCATGTGATTCAAGTCCTAATAATACTAGGTAAGAATGAATTATAATACTGTAATGCGTTATAAGAATGAATAATTTGTGGAAGTTAAAAAATAATTTTATTTTATATAGAATGATGTTGGATTAGTTTTTCAAATTGGGACTGTAATATTTAGCGCTGTATAGTTTGTATATTTAATTCGCCTGACCATTTGTGATTTGAATTCTGAATCCAAAACATTCATTACTAGTACATTATGTCTTTCGTTAATGAGGTGTTTTACTATGAATATGTCAAAGCCAATCGAAAAGCAATAAATTTATCTAAGAGATATGATATGATCCACTTCCATAAATACAACAAGTTATAAAAGGTAACTTCTTTTTTTTTTTTTCAAAATAATTGAAAATATTTCGGTAAAATAAAGGCTTTTTAAAATTGAGTTACAAAATGCGAGTCAAACTGAAAACATACATTTAACTTAATGAAACGTATATTTAATTCAATGATTTCATGTTGTGCACATTTCCTACAACGAATTAAATCAATCAATAAGTCGTTGGAAATTTCGTGGTTAGAGAAGAGACTGACCAGACAACAATGCATAATTTCAATTTTATTTTATTTTATTTTATTTTTCGTTTGTTAGACTGAGACAGATTTAAGTAGCTAGCTAGTAGTGGCAAGGCCACCACACCAACCATGCATGATAAGGAGGACTGCATAGAGTGTCATATTCATATGCTGGGAACTGAAAACTGATCACATCTGACTGAAGATTATAAAGAGTGGAATTTTCGACACCAAACCTTTTCGGTTTTATGTTTTTTTTTATTGCATTATTCATGTTTGGTACTACCACTAACCTTGGACTGCACATATTGACATAAATGTTCCAAGACGTCCCATGCAGCACCTTCTTCGAATACTACTGTTACTAACTAAATAGAAGCAAAAAAGCATAACACAGGCAGTAGTGTGCTTGAGATGTCACTCGTATATTGAGTCAAGCTTGGACTTCCATCACGTGTAGGGGTGGTGGCCCAATGGTTGAGGAGTTAGACAAACTTCAGGGTTCAAACTCTGCCTACACCATATTTAATAGTCTTGTAATACATGTATCCATCCATCGAAAAAATATTAATTAAGATAATATCATATTTATCTTAAACTAGTCTAATAAACTCGCATGTGGTCACAGACTCACTCACAAGTTTAGCTTCCAAGCCAAGAATCAACAAAGATGATCAAATATGGAGATGCGTAGTTATGAATTTATCAACAACCAGGCAGTAAAATATTCCTAATTTTTTTTTTTTTGCAAAAAATACGTACACTCTAGTTTGTCTTTTCAAGCAAACACAGATGATAATTTTTGTGATTATAATAAGTTCAACCATTTTGGCTGCAGCTACCTGATGGCTACTGCTTGGTCCATAACCTCTCCTCAGTCATCACCAACCCAAAACAAGTCACTTTCATTTTTTTTCAGAACCCACTCAGAACATCCCGCATATATAAATGCATGACCAGGACAAAGCAAATTCAACAACAACAGCAACATTCATAACAACACTTGTGTAATCATCAGTTGTCTGCCTAACTTAAAACATACTCACATTTCACATATGGGGAGGACTACTTCAACAGTCAGTAGTGTTAAGAGGCTTGTTGTAGGAGCAATGTTTGTGATTTCTTGGATTTCACTTTCGTCAGCTGCCACCAGGCGCTTCAAGTTCAATGTAATTAGCTTATCTCTGTTGGGCATTGAGCTGATTCGTATCCTTTTGTTTTGATGTAAATGTATGCTGATTATTTGCTTGATTCTGTTGCAGGTTGAGTGGAAGAGCGTAACACGTCTATGCCACACCAAGGAGCTACTGACGGTGAACAGGCAGTATCCGGGGCCAACCATTGCAGTTCATGAAGGTGACAATGTTGAGATCAAGGTGACTAACAGCATCTCCAGCAACACAACTCTTCACTGGCACGGAATCAAGCAGTTGAGGACTGGGTGGGCTGATGGTCCTGCATACATTACTCAGTGCCCTATTCGAGGTGGCCAGACTTACACCTACAAGTTCCAAGTGACTGATCAAAGAGGTACCTTATGGTGGCACTCTCACATCTTTTGGCAACGTGCGACAGTCAATGGTGCCCTCATCATCTATCCACGCATGCCTTACCCATTTAAGCCTTCCGTCCATGCTGAGATCCCTATGATTTTTGGGGAGTGGTGGAATGGAGATGTTGATGCAGTTGAGGAGCAGATGATGTTGAACGGTGGAGGTCCTAATGTCTCTGATGCTTACACCATCAATGGCTTACCCGGCCCCCTCTATGCTTGCTCTGAAAAACATACCTTTGTTACATCTGTGAGCCGTGGAAAGACTTATTTGCTCCGGATCATGAATGCTGCACTCAACAATGAGATGTTCTTTGCTGTTGCAAACCACACTCTGACTGTGGTAGAAGTGGATGCTGCCTACACCAAACCATTTAAGACGAGTGCCATCATGATCGCTCCAGGCCAGACCACATCAGTCCTCCTAACAGCTGATCAAGTCCCTGACTCGACGGGTATGTTTGCAATGTCCCTAACCCCGTACGTCACAGCCCCGATCTTCCCATTTGACAATTCCACCGCCGTTGGATTTCTACGCTACACCACTAGAAAGACTGAAATGCTCAACCAGCACTCATTCACCCTCCCAACTAACCCGAAACTCCACAACCTTCCAGGCTTGCTGGACACTGAATTCGCCATGAAATTCTCCACCAACCTCAGAAGTCTAGCGTCTTCTAAGTACCCGTGTAATGTTCCTCAAAATTTTGACAAGAGGGTCTTTACAACTATTGGCCTTCAGCTCCAAGACTGTCCGCCAAACAGAAACTGCACAGGTTACAATGGGAAAAGATTCTTCGCCTCGATGAATAACCAATCCTTCATAAGACCCACTACAGCCATCCTGCAGGCCTACTACCACGACCTCAAGAAACCTGGCTACACCACTGACTTTGCCGACAAGCCACCAACCGAATTCAACTTCTCGGGAGTAGACCCTTTCACGGAGAACATGAACACTGAATTTGGCTCCAAGATTCTCTCAGTCCCCCATGGAACCAACCTGGAAATGGTGTTCCAGAACACCAACTTTCTCCACAAGGAGAACCACCCCATCCACCTCCACGGCCACAACTTCTTTGTGGTAGGACACGGATTCGGAAACTTTGATGTGAACAAACACCCTGCACAATACAATCTAGTGGACCCAGTTGAGAGAAACACCGTAGCTGTACCCAGCGGTGGATGGGCGGCGATCAGATTCAAAGCAGATAACCCAGGCGCATGGTTTATACACTGTCATCTTGAGGAGCACACCACATGGGGTCTCGCCACAGCATTCATTGTACAGAATGGTCCCTTGCCGTCACAAAGTGTGCTACCTCCTCCTCATGATCTTCCCTCCTGCTGATTCCTGGAGCACAATACACAAACATACATCAAAAAAAAAAAATTGCACATTTTTAAGCCCTTATTCAGCTAATTATGCTTAAACTTAATGCAATCTGCTTCTTCTTCATATATTTTTAATGGTTACCGATAGCTCTTTATTCACTGCTAAAATGAGAAGCCACCGGATATGATCGTTACATTCCCTTGAATCTTGAAGTCTTGGATTATTATTTTCCAAAAAAGTCTACAGCACTGTACACAAAAGCAGAAGTCTGAAAACTCTAATTCTCTTCAAATAATCATATATCTAAGTAAATTCTGAACCAACCAGTATCAATTGTACAGAAAAGCCATTTGATTGCAGGTCATGAAACCAAATATTTCCATGCAGCTTTAATCTCATGTACCAATACAAATTCCGATATGAAACTAATGATAAAAAAGCTTCATCATGCGATTTCATTATAAAAAAAAGCTCTAAAGCAAAGTCCAAGAGAAGATAAAGAAAGAAAGAAAAAACCAAACTTTGTGTAAACAACGAGAAGAAATAAATCACCGGAGACAACAACAACAACAACAACTATGCTCTATGCATGAGTCAACAAATTTTCAAGTATCATCAGCATGCGCCTGATAGCTTACGTTTGTTGTATGGTTTGTAGAAAATTAACCATAAATCGGTCATAATCTCACACAAGCTCATAAGTTTATAAACTCCATTATTTCACTAACTTTCCTAACCCAGACATCACAATTCACAACCAGAGAAAATCCAGCAATATTTCAACAAACAATAAATTCCATATACAGTTGCTACCAGAAAATACCCTAAAAACAACACACACAAAAAACATCCATTTCCATCAAAGAGTAATAAAAAATCATCACCTGAAATTCAAACAACCAAAATACGAATATGCAAACACTTCGCGAGCGGGGATTGTTTAACCACCAGCTCTTCGGAGAAAGCTTCCGATTGAGCCAAACATCCAAAATCAGTGGAAGTAGAGATGAGTAGAACAGCGAGGGAGTTAACGTCGGAAACGACGTATTTCCGAGTCCGTCCAGGCTGCGTTAGTACGGAGACACCGGCGAGATGGAGATGGAGTGGAGAATTGGGCTTACTGGGCCGAACTAGGCTTACGTTTAGAACCATGCCCATTAACGGCTCAGCAAATCAAATCAGATTATAATTCTAGTCATTAACTCTAATTAATCATGTAGTTTAAGGCTAAAATAAACATCATTTTCACAAAATCAAGAATTTTTTTTGCTTAATCACAATATTGAATAAATTTCAGCCAAAAAACCACAAGACAATACCAATGACGTAAATCATGTTGTACCATTCAAGCTAATAGTTGGGCGACTATGAACTTGTATTTTTTTCCTTTTAAAGGAAAAAAAATTATAGGGTTTCGTACATATCCCTTGGTGGCATTGATGTGGATTGAACCCTTGACCTTTGGTTCAAGAGCAAGTATCTTTACCACTTGATCACCACTCAATTGGCATGAACATGTATCCTTGATTCTGGTGATGCTGGAGATGTCTTCAAGTAAGCGATCATATTCAAGAAGTAAATCCGCTGCTTGCTTTTGGAGGGAAGCTTTGTGTACTTCAGCAATTTCGAGCTTTTCATCCTTTGCAGCAGACTCTAATACGATCTTCTTCAGTTTTGCGTTTAATTCTGAAATTTGTTTTTGTAGGGACTTGACCTCTTTAGATGATTTCTGTTCTTGTGATTTATATTGAGCCTTTTCATGTTCGAGCTTTCGGATTTCATCTTTTAGAGCTTCAGTTGAGCTTCTTAGCAGCTGTAGCTTAAGGAGATAGTGGTGCATGCGGTCTATTAGAGCATGTACACCAGTACCAAAATTGTGCTGAAAATCTAGCACCTGCTGGAGGACGACGTGCTCCAGCAGGTGCTAGATTAGCACCTCGTCCAACAGCTGTCGGATCAGTTTTATAAGCTGAAATGCCACGTGCTCCATCTGTCCAGCAGCTCCTTCAACTGATGCTTTGGTGCAGATCTTCCAACAGCTCCCCAGCAGATGCTCCAGCAGGTGCTCCGGTGCGGATGCCCTTAGGAATCCAAGGAAAAGTGTGAAGCCTGCCAAATGAAATCCAAAAAAAATCGTGTAAAGTTCAGCTTTCCCACCATGACAATAGGCAGGAGCGGATCCAAAGCTTATGGGTGGGGGCCGGGGCTCCCAATGGATTTTCAAAAACTTGATGATTGTATGTGTAGTTTAGGATCATTATTGAAATATGAATAAAATTGGGTCCTATTCTAGTTTGTATTCTACACTAAACATCCTTGACGGAACAACACAAACACAATCAAGCAACTTCTCTCATAAACTAAATAAGAAAAAAAAGGAAAAAATAACAAGCAAAGTCACAAACTGACAAACATTCAACTTGGTTGCGAGAGAGGAGTATTTTGTATAATGACTTTAGATGGTGCTAATATTCTGCGAGAGGGGAGTATTTTGTATAATGACTTTAGATGGTGCTAATATTTCTTACACTATCAAATTATTGACTAAGAGATATGAATTATGAATTTTTATTCTTGCTTGTTTTATATATTTTTAATGCAATTAAG
>JAWWMW010001606.1:1309-13179 GCA_035048345.1 Echeveria elegans | reverse complement strand
CAAGCAGCTCAATAGAAGTGGACGACGTTCCCCAGATAATTTGCTTCCCTCAACAGTTGAGTTGCTGCACTCTTGCAAAAGCATAATGAAGCAAAAAAAATGTGTCGAAAGGTAGGCATTGAGGACCTGCAGCGCTAGCAACTTTTTATAGATTTATGTTGGATGAGGATAATTTTACCGCATGAGTTGTCTCGGCCTAAATGCTTCATCTTATATCTTCCTACTTCATTCTGGCCGTCGGTGTGAAACCTGCCTGACTGGTAGAACATAATTGAATGAAATAATTGGAAAAAACAGGCGAGTTCATACTTAATATTTATTTCCCAGTTTACCTTCAATGTGGAATTTCAGTATTCATATATCATGCACTCTTATTTTCCTATAATTTGAATCAATTTGAAGTTGATTGTATTTCTGGCATTTGAAGAATAATACATGTCCTTTATATAACAAGATATATATATACATTAGAGTATCCTTCCCATCGGATATTTATTAAGACTGCAAATTATGAGGGAAAACTAAAAGAATTTTATTAACCAAGATATATGTTCTATAACAGTTAACACAGAACTGATTGTGCCAAGCCTTTTTGCAATGTCTACTTCTCATTCTTTCGGTAGATGCTCACTTGTGGCATATATGTTCCAACACCGAATCAATCTGCAGTCTCTTCTCCCATAATCCAGCAAGATATGCGACTCCAGTTGAAGGCAACCAAGTCGAGCCATGTATAAAGCGCGACACAGTAAACTTGTTAGCCTTTGAAGCTGATGTAATAATGTGGTATCCTGGCCAAGTCACCCTCTGCATAAGTCTTGCACCAGGTCCGTAGTTCCTGTACTCACCATAGTACAGAGAATCTAGTGCGAATGTAGCATTCCATTCCAACCATCCTCCTGGATGAACGTGATCACCTATGGAAGATAACATGTACTCTGTTATAGAGTATAACTTCCAAGGCCTTCAGAGGTAGCTGGCTTTCGATGCATTGAGATCCGGCTGAGCCAGGATTCGACAAGCGTGGATGGAAATGCCCGTGTTCTGGTTAGGGTCTTTTCTGTTCTGGGCACTGGGCAGTGATAGTGATTATTTTCTGTTGATCCATGGGCTTCCTCCCATACATGCTACATTTTTTTGAAACACAACGGCTGCATTGCCAAAGATGAAATCGACTGTACCATAAATGTTACATTACCTGTAGAATTGTCGCTGTGAATGGACATAAAGAGTATCTTGGTAGCCAATGATGCTGCATCTGTATATCACCGGGTGATTAGCCCCAACACGGAGAACTACAGCTTGATGCTTTTGGGACCAGCATAGTTCCCAAATGTGATGTCTCTAGCCATAAATCCAGCCCCAGTAGCAGCTACAAAGATGACATAAACATGGTATCATATGATCCATACAGAAAATCATACGAGTCGGTAAAATTCAAACACTCTGTCGCAAAACAAAATTCAAAATCAAAATTATACTATAATTAAATGTCTGTCCCCATTGCGTCCATTTGCTTTTTTGTTAAAGCAGCATATTCTCCATTGCACCACCACCACATAAACAAACTTGGCCCATTTCACGACAATATTTGTTCATCTAGGAGCAGCGCCAGAACACAGAATATGTTCCAGTAAAATCCAAAACAAGAAAACTCGATAGAAGTTGTATTATTGGAGCTATGACTGCTAAAGGAGATCTTGCTGTAGAATGCAGATGGGAGAAAGTAGCCAACATGCAAGATGAGATTATATCGATTTGCAGTGCGGGTTATTTGGGCAACTCAGGTATTAGAATCCCTTGTCAAGTCCGGAGTCCCTTCCAGAGCTGAGATCACTGATGTGGCAAGTGCAAGAAGGTAAGTAACTCACCAGCAGTTAAGTGTACCTTATTGACTTTGTGTAGAACGTAGATGCTGTTCATAACGTTTGGTCCGTGTCTTTGCAGGGCAAACAAAGGGAAACGTGTCCTTGAAGGTGTTACAACTTTAAAAACACTTCTAAATAACCGATTGTCAAACACAAAAGAAATCTTCAAGGCAACAGTAATCTCAGGTTAACTCTGCTAAACTGATAAGTGAACTCCCCAGTAGCTCGAGGCAGATTTACTCACTGTAGCCCTCAACAACTTTGCTTGTTCAATTCTAGGAATCTGGTCGGGGCTGTAGATTACGTATTATCGTGTCTGTGTGCTGCATTAATGCATAATGTGGCCAGAGAGCTTGACGTGAATGTACGTTGTTTGGAAGCAGCGACTTTTGTGAATAAATAGTGGTAGCGGTATTTATGGCTTGGAAAATAAAAGTTGAGGGTTTGTATTTAATTTTGAAGCAGCTAACATTTCGAATAGCTTCTGGTTTGAGGTTTGACTGACAGCTGTGAAAGTGGACTTGAAAAAATCAGGTGCATGACTTGGGATATCAGGCTGCCACATAGACTCTTGGCCATTTCATCTACCATGTGAAAATGTCTCAAATATGTAAATAAATAAGAAGAAAGAAGTTAAAAACAAGAAAAACAAGATGAAAATATAATTCGAAAATAATCAAAGAGTGAATGTAATTTTTTGATTTAAATTGTTTGTTCATTGATATCACACTTTTCTAGTGCAAGACTGAAAGTGCAACCATAAGTTCTAACCAATTTCCATCATATATAATTTTTTCATTCACGGAAATTTTCATGAACCAATCGGTGTCTAAAGATGAAATTCATAAATCAAACCGAAATTCTTAAAATTCCTAGCACAGATTGAAAATTTAGGATTAATATTTTATTTTTAAATATAATTATTTTATTACAATTAATTAGCGGAAATTACATATTTTTTGGGGAGTAATTTGTAATTAGAGCGTTACAGATTTGCTTGCAACGGAAGTACTCCGTAGAAAACACTTCTTTCTTCATCTCGGGCCCAGCGCCATCAGGCATCATCTATCATGCTCACACCCTAACCTCTCGCTCGCTTCACTCCACTGTTTCGTCACTCAAACGTTACCCTACCTTTCACCAACTCCTCCCGATCGATCCGATTCAATCCATCTCTTCAACACTTCATCCCTCATACATCGGGTAAGGTACTTTTCTTCTTCTTATACTTCCTTCCGTTCCGATCGTCACTTCCTGTTGTTGTATATCTGTACACTTTTGTACTTACTGAAGGTGAGATAGTCTAATGCACAGTTGCGGTCGAACTAGGAGTCGTTAAATTAGATCTGAATGCTTTCGATTCATCGGATCTATGTATTTGTTGTTGATTCTGATTTCTGATGGCTGATGTTTTGTTTGTTCTTCCACAGATGTGTACAGTGTGATGTGGATTGGATTTGTCTGTTCAACTGGTTGATGATTCAATGGTATGCAACAATTTCTTCAGGAATGTTATTTTGCAAGCATCAAGTGTAGGAAGATTGTCCAGGAGAGTGTTTTTCAGTGATATAAGGAAGGGATTTTATGAGAGAGTGGGATTTTCTGGGTATAGTAATCCTTGGACTTGGCGCTGTGCGACTGGGTTCAGAACTATGATGGTTGATAGTACTGCTGCTGCTGGAAATGGGGGTACTGTTATTGATGTCCCTTCTGCGAAAGATGATGACAGCAAGTATAATGTTGGAGGTTGGAAAAGGTAACTTTCTCTTGTTGCTCTATCATCTCCATGGAAGCCATTCGTTATATGCCTACAGCCTACTGCATTTCAACACTGTGAGTTTGGCATTGGGTTCCGATTAGTGTGTTTAGGTATAATGGGCCGTCAAAAGGTGCCGCTGATGGACATTCTTATTGTTATTGTTTCAGGAGGTCTAGTTGTTGTCGTTGGCATATTTCTTACATGTCCTTTTTCATATTCATTTATAAGTTTGGCCCTCTGAGGGACTGTTAAGACTTAAGAGAAGTTAATGCTCTCAATTTGTGTGCACTTAAGTCACTCTTGTGCTACTGTCTACGTGTGGCATTATTTCCATTAATAATTTTAAGTTATGATGTACAGTATTATTTTTGTTATCAGTTAGCTCATCAATGTCTTCTTCTTTTTCGTAGTGAAGACGGGAAGCTGAGTTGTGGCTTCTCAAGCTTCAGGGGAAAGAGAATAAGCATGGAAGATTTCTATGATGTGAAGACATCTATAATGGATGGAAAACCGGTGTGCCTTTTTGGAGTTTTTGACGGTTAGTATTTGTATCGGCTAGATGAATTACAATTTATAATTTATTTTTCCAAGTTAAACATTGGTCGGTCTCTCAGTATTCTGGATATTTTTATCCTTTGTTTTTATTTCAGTTGCTTTTGACATGTCTTCTTCAGTGAAATTACTCATGTTTTCAATAAACTCAATGAAAAATTAGAAGTAATGTATGGTTAAATGTTCCATACCTTCACTATTTGTCCAAAATGTTTACATGTGAAATATCTCCTAGTGCCTTCGCGATGCAGTATTTAGGATAAATTCTAAATTGTTCAGGGGTGAAGTTAATTGATAAGTATATATTTTATTTTCCCACAGTTTTCATTTTTTTTAACTTGAGCGGCAAATTTGTGCCAGGTCATGGAGGCTCTCGGGCTGCAGAATATTTGAAGGAGAATTTGTTTAAAAATCTATTGAACCATCCAGAATTTATAACGGACACTAAATTAGCAATAAGTGAGTACATTTAGTTCGAATTCAGCAATTTATTATTGTTTTGTTGGAATACTCTTACCAATATTTAACAAGTTGAAATACTTATATAATCAGTAATGCATAAGTTTGTTCTTTGTTGATTCTCAAATGCAAATGTCATTTTTGAATGCGCGTCCAGGTGAAACATATCAGCAAACAGATAGTGATTTCCTGAATGTTGGAAGAGATACCTTTCGGGATGACGGGTCAACTGCTTCAACAGCTGTCATGGTTGGAAACCATCTTTATGTTGCCAATGTCGGGGACTCCAGGACTGTTATATCCAAATCTGGAAAAGGTATCATGCTTACATAAGCTAATTATTTAGTATTCTGAAATTTAGTATTAAGATTCCTGTGAAAGGCTTGCATGTTTTTGAGCTCAAGACTAATTTGGTGGCATAGTCGTACAGAAAAACCATGTTGAGAGGATTGTATGAACCTTTAGCGTGTTAGCATATGTAGCAATGACTTGTCAGTCCTTGTCTAAGAACTTAACTGTATATGATGTGCATCCATTAGGTGTAGCAAGCATACGGCACAAGATAGTAAAGTCTCTGTTGTAATTCGTCACACTTCGTTTATAAATTCCATGTCAGCAATTCCTCTCTCAGAAGACCATAAGCCAAACAGAAGTGACGAACGAAAGAGAATTGAAAATGCTGGAGGCATCGTCATGTGGGCAGGTGAGAGTAAATATCTTGTGTGGTCGTGTTATAGCAACATGGCAATTTTATTTTCAATTGTATGGGTACTGGTATATATATACTCTTCAAGATATCCACTTTTTATAACATATTCATTTTTTCCGTTTCACACTTTACTTGCAAACTCACTGCGTCCTTCAAGTGAATAAATTAATTCCATATGGTGGTAGCTAAATTTAACGACGGGCATAAATAATAGTTGTCTATACTGGCTAATCTACTTGTAAGAACAATCAAAATAAACCCAGGGCTAGGGGACTGGATTTCATCTTTTATACTGTTGACCTTTAATTTTTTCATCCAGGCACATGGAGAGTGGGGGGCGTCTTGGCAATGTCCCGTGCCTTTGGGAACCGCATGCTGAAGCAATATGTAGTTGCTGAACCTGAGATTCAGGTATTAGAAGTCTCCTTTTCGGTCCATCTCTTTGCGATATGTTTTGCGTCAAAAATAGCTGATGTGCAACATCTTGAATCTTGGTGATTCCAGGATAATTTGTTGCCATTTGCTTACTCATGAATCATATAGTTTTCCTTACATTCGTTTTAATAAATTTCTGAACACACTTGAGTTCAAATTCAATCCACACTCTCAATTAGTTCATGGCCTTGGGCAGTTAGATTGGCATGCTTATACTTAAGTTTGCCAGGGTATGGGGCGACTGCTAATATTTTATGACATACAAGGGATAGACCAGTAAGATATGTTCACAGATAGCAAGGTATTCTAGTTTAAAACAACTGGTGGTAAAATATATGTCACAATTATGAACATGCATGTTTTTTTATCACTATATGCGATCATGGATGATAATTGGATATGAATATATGATACAGACCCTTGTTGCCGCGGCTTTTGTTGAATAGTTAATGCAGCTTGTAGTTCTCTGTTTTGTGACAGGATATTCAAATTGACAGCGACGTAGAAATGCTCGTGGTTGCCAGTGATGGACTATGGGACGTTGTTTCAAATGAAGTTAGTTTTATCTCTACTAGGCCTTGGGTCTAAATGGAATATTTAACATGTGGCTTTATATTTATTTATTTTAGTGTTGGAGGAATCCCATAGTTTGTGTGGGTACATAACCCCTTCTTGGACTTTGGTTTCTTTTAACCAGGGGCATGTTCAATAATAATTTCTTCATTATTCCAGGATGCCATTGCACTTGCTGGATCTGAAGAAGAGACAGAAGTGGCAGCTCGAAAGCTGACGGAAGCTGCTTTTGCCAGGGGCAGTTGTGACAACATTACTTGTATCGTAGTCAGATTCCACCACAACAAAGCTGGGACAGTACCTCTGCATCCAAGCAGTCCTCAACATGTGGACACTCCTCACCCAACTAGTCCGGAAGATATGTTTCAGCCAGATAGCCCTGACCATCCTACCAAGTTTCAGCACCCAAATTCCCCACATCCAACGAGTCCTCACCAGACAACACATCCTACCAGTCCTGAGCATCAAAAGTAGTAGTGACGGCACAGCCACAAAAATGACCGATGGCACCAAGATCCATGAATAGCCTAATGTCAACAAATCAGGTGTGGTTTACTGTCCTATGGTTTCTTCCTTTGACAAATCGAAAAGAGAAGAAACAAACCTTGCAAAACAAATTGATGTGGTTTGCTTATGAAGTGGATGCTCGTTAGCTTCAAAATCTTATCATTTCATCTAGTGCATTATCAAATGCTGGGTTAAGTGTGCAGATTTGCTAGTTTACAGTGATGTGTACTAGGCATTACAAACTATTGATGCAGGCTGATGCAAACTGAAGTGAATAAAGCTTTTATTGTAAGTGCAGCGATCCCTTCAATTTAATCTGCCCTGATTAATTAAAATCTCAGGCTGAGCAAATTTGGTGAGATGCAATCGTAAAGCCATGTACAAATCCACCTGAACCATATTCCAGAGCTGCATCACATTCTTGTCTTTCTTCTCCTACGCCTTGAATTTTTTTAGAAAATTTCATATATAGCGTATGAATCTTCTACCATTCATCATGTGGTCAAGAACGAGTACTAGAGTCACGGGATTACCGAAGACATGAAAATTAACTACAGTACACTGTTGCTTCAATTATAACAGTACTTATATCAATAAACATAGGCTAATAAACATAGGCTAATACAGAGGAATCAATATATAATGATGACCCTGTCACTATTACTCCTTTTCTACCTTTGAGTTTTCATTGAAGCAGATCAAGTCCAGTTCGCATAGCAATTATCTATGAGCTTCAGGCAGACATTATCATGCTTCGTATTATACTATCATAATTAAGGTATAAAACCCGGATATCCCTTTTTAACTTTGGTTGAGACATGACCCATGGATGAAATGCCACTAAAAACACTTAGGTTCCAACGTTAGATACATTGTAAACAACTTCTCTCACACCCCCCAAGCACAAACTCATGTGCTATAAATGTCACACAGCTAATGAGAAACACCACACCTAAATCAAAACCCAACAATGTCATCAAATAATCTATCAGTTCTTACAGCTCTAGACACGGCCAGGACACAATGGTACCATATAACAGCCATAGTGATAGCAGGCATGGGCTTCTTCACAGATGCATATGACCTCTTTTGCATCTCAACTATCTCAAAGCTCTTAGGCCGGTTATACTATTTCGACCCCACGAGTGACAAACCCGGCAAGCTCCCTCACGCAGTTAACAACGCTGTCATTGGTGTAGCCCTTGTCGGAACATTAATGGGTCAACTCACATTTGGCTATTTTGGTGACAAACTTGGAAGAAAAAAGGTGTATGGAGTGACTTTGATACTAATGACCATTTGTGCCATTGGATCGGGTCTTTCGTTCGGATCATCAGCGAAGTCTGTAATGGTCACTCTTTGCTTCTTTAGGTTCTGGCTCGGGTTCGGCATTGGCGGTGATTACCCACTCTCCGCTACGATCATGTCCGAGTATGCTAATAAGAAAACACGAGGCGCCTTTATAGCAGCCGTCTTTGCGATGCAAGGTGTAGGAATCATCTTCGCAGGGTTGGTTTCCATGATTTTGTCTAAGTTGTTCCTTAACAGCTATCCCGCTGAAAGCTATGTAATGAACCCGTACCTATCGACGCAACCTGAAGCTGATTATTTATGGAGGATTGTATTGATGCTCGGATCATTGCCTGCAATTTTGACATACTATTGGCGAATGAAAATGCCCGAAACAGGACGCTACACTGCACTAATCAAAGGAAATGCAAAACAAGCCGCCATAGATATGGGCCGAGTTCTTGACATTGAGATTCAGGATGAGAATGATAAGTTGTCTCAGTTTAAGGCTGCAAATGAGTACAAATTGCTGTCTAGAGAGTTTGTGAGACGTCATGGTCGGCATTTGATTGGGACTATGAGTACTTGGTTTTTGCTAGACATTGCATTCTACAGTCAGAACCTAACTCAGAAGGACATATTTCCGGCCATGGGTTTGACCAACAGGGCAGATCAGGTCAACGCTTTGAGGGAGATGTTCGAGACCTCCAGAGCAATGTTTGTGGTTGCCTTGTTTGGTAAGTCCGCATTTAAGCTACCATCTTTTTCTTTGTTTGTGGAATTTTTGTAAATGTGACTATTTGATTTTGTTTTTTTTTGTTTGTCTTTTTAACAATTATTCCTTAATATGGATCTCGTACAAAAGACTGAATGGCCAACCACTAAGCTGCTCAGTATTGGAAAATTTGAAAGAGTTTTATACATCTAATGAAACCTACTAAATGTTGTGTTACAGGCACATTTCCAGGGTACTGGTTCACAGTATTTTTTATCGAGAAACTCGGCCGATTCAGGATCCAACTAATGGGATTCTTTATGATGACAGTGTTCATGCTCATCATGAGTATCAAATACGATTATCTGAAGAACCAAAACCACTTACTATTCGGAACATTGTACGGACTCACCTTCTTTTTCGCCAACTTTGGACCCAACAGCACAACGTTTGTGTTGCCCGCGGAGCTCTTCCCAACGAGGATCAGAGCGACTTGTCACGCATTGAGCGCTGCGGCGGGGAAGGCTGGTGCAATGGTTGGTGCATTTGGAGTGCAATATTATACACTTGATGGCAAGGAATCGCAAATTAAAATGGCTATGATGTTTTTGTCTTTGACGAATATGTTGGGATTTGCTTGTACGTTTTTGGTGACGGAGACGAAAGGGAGGTCGTTGGAGGAGATATCCGGGGAGGACGGTGGAGGTGATCGGGATGAGAGTGAGATGGGATCATCGACTAAGCCTGCGTAAACTTTAGTGGTTATACATAAGTTAAGTGTGCTTAGTGTATATTTTGAATAAAGACCGGTTTGATGAATGTTGGAATCGGGAACTACTGAAAACTATATGATGGATCAGAATCATATTTGAAATATATGTGCATTTGTTATGAAAGTGAGACTGTGGACATACCGCTTATTCAACTCATAAGCCGTTGTGGTGGTAAAATTCATTATATACTAGACATTCTTATTGCTTGTGAATGATGGTGGTGGAAGTCATTATATAATAGACATTTTTTTCTTTATCTTAGCAATATGAGACACTCCCAAATGAAAACTCTCAACATGCTGAGTCAAGACTGATTGTGGAGGTAAAATATTTTAGAATATAGAGATTATCATGACCACTACTTGAGCAATTGTGTAGGTACAAATCTTCTCATGTTTGTGTGTGATAACAGAAAAATGCGAATTAGAGTGTACATCGCATTTCATAATTTATCACGACCCATCGGTGTAAACAACACTTAGCTAGCAAATATGCAGGCTTTATTAGTGTGTCAAACCCTTATTTGCAAACAAATGAAACTTGAAGAGCATAGTACAACTGAAAGTAGAGTTGCATGAAACTAGCTAACATACTTTGACTATATATCAACTCTTATATATTCCATCATGGATGATGCGAGGGACTAAAGCCACAATACAATCACTCGCCTTCACATCTTTAACTTCATCAGGGCCTTTTAATCTAATGTCATATACCATAGCGGCCTCTTCAGCCGTGTCAAATGTCCCAAGCCACAAACTAATGCCTCTCTAATCTTTCCTCGCCTATGTATTTCCCCACTCCAACCGAAGACATTTCCGTCTGGTCAGGCCTTTTACGAACAACACTCTCAGTCACCATCTTTTGTGTCAAGTTTGAATTGGAATCGGAATAACGTCTCCAGAAAAAAACTATTTTCTTCTACTGTGAATTTCGTTGAGATAAAGATTCCAGCAGGGATTTAGGAGAGTTTGGAAATGGAGAGATATATGTACTGTTTTTTCAACAATTATTCTTGTCTGGAAGGTTCTGACTTTATTGAAATTTAATGCATTCAGCCATACTACCGCGTGATACACACTTAGCTTTTCTATATCTTTGCCAAAATTTTAAGGATAATTTATCGTTAATAATCCCAACTTTCACCCGTCTGGTGGAAATAATTCCAACTTTGATTGTTTGTTGCTCACGACATACCCAACTTTGATTGTTTTTTTATTGATAAAGAAGCCTTGAATGACCTTCCGTACATAAATTACAACCTCAAGCTAGCTAGACAAATCAACGTAACAAGCTCAGAGAATGATCCTCTTCAGCTTGACTGTATTGACATGACTTCCGAGTGGGTTGAAGAGATTGAGAAACCATGTCCCACCACTCTGTGGCTTGATCGGCTTGGTTCTATGATGAATCATGAATGGGAACGGCTTGAACACAAGGCAGTTTAATTATGTTCTAAGTATTCCATCATATATTTGGTTTATGCCCCCCTGCCTCCTGTAAGTGATATTTGTGAAGTATTTCAATGTTATAACTCGTAACGATGTATACTGTCTTTGCATAGTCTTGTACAGTATCATGTATGCATTTCGTTGTATAAAAAGACATGTTTGGTTTTTATAATAAAAAAAAAAAAAAAGAAGAAGACATGTTTGGTTTTGTATGATGGAGCATAATGTACCATACAAAGCCAACCAAATTGTCACGAGTGTCGTGCATATATCAAATTACCAGTATGAACTTTAAAAGTCTAGATATTGTCAATGCATACACAACCAGTAAAATGCACAAATTGGAAAATATATGCACCAATGTCACAAAGACGAATCAGTGACGAATTTTATGAACAAAGAAAGCAATTAAGAGTGTTAACCAATTTTTTGGGGACGAAAGCTCGTGTAGAAATTAGAAAGTATCAAAATTGGAGTGGAAGTGATAAGAAAAAGGTCCAAATCCTTGGAAGGCACAACACATCCAATATATAAATGCGGTCACTACTACGGCACATCCTAAAGCTGATTTTGCTGGCTATTTAGTATCCCATCAGAAACAATGAAACTGGTAAAGAAAACAGATTGTTCAATGAAGCTTACACAAACCAGAAAGCAGTTATATCAGTCCTGGACTCTTGTAGCTGGATATTCTTCTTTGAATAATGCGGGGCACAGCAGGAGAACTTGGAATAGAAGAATGGATGTAACATCAGGGCTGAGTGCTTTAAATAAATGTG
>JAWWMW010001605.1:0-13909 GCA_035048345.1 Echeveria elegans | reverse complement strand
TTAACAAAAAATAATTTAAAGTAAAAACTTAATTTACAAAAAAATTTAGAAAAATGAATAAGTATATATCATTTTTAATTTCTGAATTTTGGAAGTGGACCATTATTTTTGGATGATATATATTAAATTTTGCTTAATTTTTGAAATTTCCATAATAATGGTCCATCTGCAAAATTATAAATAAAAATTAAAAAAAAACTATGATATAAACCAAAATTTAACATTCAAAGTAAAATGTATTATATAATAGAATAAGTGAACGGACAGTCATTTATGAACTGACCATATTACTTCTACTCTTTAATTTTTTAAGTTTAAATTTACAAAGATCAGACGATCCGGCCCGACCCATTAAAATTTATATGTTTAAATTAATGCAGATCATACGGGTTTGTTTAAATTTACATTGACCACAAGGGCCCAGTCCGACCCATTAAAATTGAAAATTAAAAATTAAAAGTTTAAATTTACACAGACCACTCGAGTCCAGTCTGATTCATTAAAAATTAACATTAAAAGTTTAAATTACCCACAACACACGTGCCCGACCCACTAAAAATTGAAAAATTAAAAATTAAAAATTTAAATTTACACAGACCACAAGTGTCTGTTCACACTACTTTTCCATCGGGACGACGAACAACCGCTAGTTTTATATAATTATAACTACTAATTTTGAATTATTTTAGAATGTTAATTATTCAAACTAAAATTGATGAATAATGAAAAAAATTACCAATAAATTCTCTTGAGATTTATAGGTGGCCCATTTTGGAAGGAATGGAATGAATCTACACTAATAATAACCTTTCATCTTCAACACACAAACACCAACCACCCACTTTTCGTTACTAATTCCATTTCTCACTAAATATTTATTGCAATAAGACAAAAATGCCTCTCCCCACCCTTCTTATTTACACTACATGTCATTCATCACTATTCATCTATATTTGATTGTATTTGCCTGTATTTTATTGTATTTGATCGTATTTGATCAGCTAGATTTCACAAAAAAATTAAAAATTAAAAATTAAAAAAATTATAAATTATAAATGGAGTGAAAAATATTGTAAAATTTAATTAAATCAAATGAAGACACCGAAATTTTTTTATCGTCACGACGGGAGTGCAGCTTGTGAAAAAATAACTTTGTTTGCTTGGCCCAATAGACCATTCCGTCTCCTTGCGATTGAGCGATGTCGGAGCAATCAATCCGCTTCTCTCTCAATCTCGTTGCTCTCAATTTCCTTCCGACAGTTCTAGGTATCCGATTTCCTTCCTCCTATTCAACCTTAATCCTTGCTCGACTTGTTTTATTTCATTCATTTATGTGATTGAAATTAGGTCAATAACGAATCGTTGATGGATTTTCTGATTTTTAGGGTTTCGTATTTTCGGTTAATTCATTTGTAGATTATATATGAAATTTAGGTGTGTAGTGTTGGGAATGTGTGATATCCGACAATGGATACATGAGTTGTATGAACTAGATATATAAGTAGAGCTAGCAGTCCATATGTCACCAATATTTCATGATTTTTCGTGGAAAGGTCCTAGATTGTGGTGACCTAAGGATGTTGGTGACGTGTGACGCTGGAGCCGTTAGGCTTATAACAGCTCGGATCAGATCCTTCGATCGGGTCGTTACAGCATGATTGTGTGATATAAGGAACGATTGTGTTGTTCTGTTGGTAGATGGGAATAGAGGTTTGTTGAATTGAATGGGATTTTGTTGTTGAACAGATAAGTACGTGAAGATGACGCGTCCAGCATGGGCACCTGGTAAGGAAGGGAATGAGCAAGGTGGGACTAGAATCTTTGTTCCTTCTCAGAAGTACTCGTCTAGAGATCTTGCTGCCCACACAACTCTTAAACCCAGGTCAGTTTTCCTTAAGTAGTTTTAATTTGCTGACAAATATTGGCTTAGGTCTTGGTTTCTAATTTACTTAGTTCCGCAGTCTATTTTGCTTGACATTTAAAGTTCTACTTTGATAGATATGAGCGACCCTCTGGGATGTCTCTGTGATCTAGTGAAAATCATTTTAATTTTGATGAATTGACGATTATAATAAGGGGATTGTGAATGCAACTGATATGATGTAGACACATTTGGCTACTAGTGCTCATCACTATATTATCTGACCTTTAATTTATTTATTGTGGATTTTTTCCTTCAAATGAAAAACTTATTTGGAGTATCTTTCGTGCAGATGATAGGGATCGTAGGAAGGATAGTCAACTGTTATTGGAAGGTAAAAAAAATTTGCCTTAAAAAAAGTTATGAATGCCTATATACTTTAGCTGATAATTTACCTTCTCATTTTACTAATATCAATAATTAGGGGGGAAAGACAGATGAGGATGATCGTATATATGCTCGGAATATAGATGCCGATGATTCTGACTTTGAAGCCAACAGTGATGATGACAGGTTGGTGGTTTTCTTTCTTTCTAACAGCCATATGAATTTTGTGGAACATGATTCACTATAACCATTGAGTATATGGTCTTTTGAAAACTCTGGAATCTGGATCAATTGGTAGCATATGATATACTCCTACTTTGTGATGATCGTTACTCGTTAGTACCTCAGTATTATTGGTAATGACTCGAACACCAAGGCTTGCATTTACTTTTTCATTATCCACAATACTAGAAAAAGTAAAAATGAACAAATTATACAATTTCATTGATGAGGAAGCTCTTATGGCAAACAGATTAGGAAGGAAAGAGCAGAGGAGAAACTTAGGAAGGTACTTACCAGACTGCATTGTTTTAAGTGTACGAATTGTTAGGTCTCTAATGGGAGCCCTGTCTTTGTTAAGCACTTACTCTTTTCTTTTTCTTTATTTCAATTATTGGCTGTGGTTTGGATTTCTTTCGCACGCTAGCCCACTTTGCTTTTATCATATTGTTTCCCTTTTTTTATGTTTCTTCAAGATTGCCAGCAAATGGAAGATCTTAAAGCTAAAGAAGCTTGACTGATTCGTGGAAACCCTCTAATGAACAACCCAACATTATTCAGTGTCAAAAGAAGGTGGGATGATGATGTTGTATTCAAAAACCAAGTTTGTGGTGAAACCAAGACTCCAAAACGTTTCATCAATGACACAATCAGGAGTGATTTCCACAGGAAATTCCTTCATAAATACATGAAGTAGGGGTGCTTTATGTGCCCTCATTGTGTACCGAACATAACTTCTGGTCTTGGATACTTGGACCATATCCATGAGTATTGTACCTAGTTGTGCCTAAATTCAAGTTTTATGCAAACAAGTTCATGTCCTCTATCCAGTAATGTAAAACAGCCTTGCACTTCGTTCCTCATAAGTTGATGCTTATAACCCCTAACCAAACCAAATTCGACTCCAGGAGTTTCAGTTCAGACACTAAGCCTAGTGCACACCCAACTTTCTTGGTGCAACATGGCACCAGTTATATCAGAATAAAGGCCATTTTGCATTCAGGCTATGTGCCCCCCCACTAAACCAGCATATGCTCAAAGCGTTGCACATCAAAGCATACAATTTCATCTTCTCTACTTAACCATGTGGGAAATGATTTGGCAATGTAAAATAATCAAACCAAATTCCAAAAGAAAAAGGAGCTAGCTGTTCATAAAGCAAACTCAGTTTTCCAAGATAACCCTCTACCATTTAAATAACCACATTGGTGCATTATGACACTTAAAGATCCTTAACTCACCCAATCAAACTGTAATCTTTTGGTTTAACACTTATTCCAAATTCCACTAACTATTCCCTACCGAGGAAAAAAAAACTCAACATTGCAAATCTTGATTTGATCTCTTTGCAAAAATCTATTTACCAACCAGGACACTAATAGACAAGAACAAGAAGGCCATAAATAGAGTGAAACTGAAGCTGCTAAGCTCACTCAGTCATTCACTCATCATCTTAGTACTTAACTCATCATTGGGTGATCTTACAATATGGCTTACTCTAGAGCTTTACTCTGCATTGGTCTCTTGTTTGCTGTGGCTCTTGCCATCTCTTCGGAAGTGTCCGCCCGCCAGCTTTTAGCTCAAACTCGTAAGTGAAAATTATATAAATTGAATTAATTACTACAAGCGCATAGTTTGGTCAAGTTTTGAACTTTTTTTTTATTTGTTCAGATGATGACGTTGAGGGCGGGCACTATGGTGGTGGTGGTGGACATGGGGGTCATGGAGGACACGGCGGCCACGGAGGAGGAGGGCATGGAGGACACCCTGAAGACAAAACTGGTACAAATGTTCAAATGTTATATAAGTTCTATTGAAAATAGCATGTACTGTAAATATTGATATGGTTCATGTAATGTAAGTACATAGATGTATTGTTATGGTGCTTATGGATTTTCATTCTTTAGAGGATGATGTTGAGGGTGGACATTATGGAGGAGGACACGGTGGTCACGGAGGACACGGTGGACATCCGGAAGATAAAACTAGTGAGTTTTCTAAATGAAAGTATATGTGTGATGATCGTTTATGGAGCCAAAATTTAATTTTGCTTACTATAAGTTGATACATTTACAGATGATGTTGTTGATGGTGGACATTATGGAGGAGGCCATGGAGGTCACGGAGGAGGAGGACACGGTGGACATCCGGAAGACAAAACTAGTGAGTTCCAAAATGAAAGTATATGTGTGATGATCATTTATGGAACTAAAATTTAATTTTGCTTACTATAAGTTGATACATTTACAGATGATGTTGTTGATGGTGGACATTATGGAGTAGGTCATGGAGGTCACGGAGGAGGAGGTCACGGTGGACACCCCGAAGACAAAACCGGTTAGTTTGCACTTCAATGTGATAATATTTTGTGGAACAAAAATGTACACAATTTAGCTGATTGTATAGTTGTGTTAAATAATTTTCAGACGACGTGGTTGAGGGGAGACTCTACAGAGGAGGACACAAAGGTTATGGAGGAGGAGGTCACGGAGGAGGAGGAGGTGGTGGTGGTGGACACCCAGCTGTTGAAACTCAAGCAAAACCCAGTAAGACACTAAATTACACACACAAAATTCAATCTAAATTAAGTAGTGTTACATTTTCTTTAGGCCTATTTTCCCAGTGCTAAAGTAAATATTTATATGATTTAGGTGATGATCTTGAGGGTGGATACGGAGGACACGGAGGACATGGCGGTCATGGTGGACACGGAGGACATGGAGGACATGGCGGTCATGGTGGACACCCTGAGAACGAGAACTAAGAAATCAGCAACCTGTAGAGGGTATTTGCACGTGTGGAAGAGTCTAATGTAACCATGCAAATACAAAGTTCTATAGTGCCTGATGTTGTGGTCTGTAGTGAAATAAGGCAAATGTGTGTGCCAATGTCAACTTTAATTTGTGTTTCATAAGAGAAGTAAAAATGTTCCGAAAGGACGATGAATATGATAAATCAGTCTCTATCAAAATTTCCTTGGATCTTGGTTTACATGTTAAACTGTTGTGTTGGTCCATATGCAGAACTTGAATGTTCTTGCGCATATCGAAAAGCCAAATGCTAGAAACTTCTGCAGTAAACTTCATGTTAATTCTCTTCACCGCGGACTTTCGAAAAAAAGATAGGCTTAGGATTGAAACAAGTGCCTAAAAGCTTTTGTTTATACTCAAATTTTAACTTCCAAGTGTCCATTGGCTTGTAGTTCAACTCCACCTACGTGCGCCCTTGTCCAATTCTCGCCATTGAAGTGTATACTGAGAACTTAAATGCCTTTTGTAACATACAAAAATCTTTGATAAAAACTGTCCTTTCTAAAACATTTTCTTTATAGGAAGTTTTGGCCCACGTAGTTGCGACCACAAGCCTTCTGGTCTCCACACGGAGTCTCATTATATACTCACGTTTATTCTACCAAAATACCCCAGAATTATGACTTTTTTGTAAAGCATATGATTTCTTAGTTTATATTCAGCTTAATAAAAATACGGTTATATTCAGCTTAACCGTATCTCTGATTTGAACTAATTTTCTTGCATATATTCGGGGCATTTTGATAAATTGCACAATAAAAGCACGTTTTTTTAAATGGTATCAAAGAGTTTCACTCCTACCCCTATGCAATGGGTGAGGTTTGAACGTTGACTTTGAATTTTCAAGGTAAATTTCTTACCACTAGACCACACCTTAATTGTCAATAACAAAAGTTCGTTGTCGTGGTCCATTTCCGTCCTTTAAATTGGAAAAGGGAAACAAAAAATAAAGCGCAGAGTTGGGGGGCTAGAGAAAAATGCAGGTCATATGGGTGTCTATGAGGGGGAATGTCAAGTGTGTATGCAAGCATAGTGTGGAGGTTCATAACCTTCAAGACGGACTAAAATGCGACGTAAGGCTTAGCAAGGAAACAAGCAATAGAGCAATGCCAAGGAGGAGAAGTTCAGAACTCAAAGAGTTCAGTACTCTCATCTCATCGGTAAGTCCAAAAACAATTTAACCAAAACGTATCATAACATGATTACATGAAACTAACATTTGTCCCAAATGTTTCATAAAGCTGAGTAAAGGCGATATACATCACGAAACATTGTTGAAATGATATACCGAGCAGCAGCATGGAACTTAGAACAATCAATGGCAGTCATTTCAAAAGTACTCAAAGTCGAGAACAACCAATGATAAAGAAAATGGAGTTCGACAAGAAAGGCCATCAATGACAACATCTACGAGCATGTGGATGAGAAAATCAAAGGGTGCGATTCGGTTCGAATTGTCGTTGGTTCGAAGTTGGATTACTTGATTGTTAGGAATCCTAAGGCATTCCTTCCTTGCTTTGTAATTTATGTTTGAAGAGTGACTTTTTGTGTGCGAGTGAAAGTTCCTTCAAAAACAACGATTCGAAAATTGTTTAGAATTGTTTTCTGAACTTTGTGTACATGAAAATATATCCATTTTATAAGATATACTTCAACACTTTCATGTGAAACTCAAACAGAGGAATAGAAACTAAACTACAGTTTCAGTTGCGAAACGTTCGATTCTTATAACAGAATAGAGAAAAAGATGTAAAATCAAACAGAAAATGATGAAACTACCCTTCTTTAAATAAAAAAATGACTGAACTATCAATTACCCTTCTTCACCATTAATCACAAATATGCCATTAAAATTAAAGATAACGGATCCGGTCCGGCCCATTAAATAAAACTGAAAATATTAAAAAATATGAATATTAAATTAAATATTAAAAACTAACATTAAAAATAAAAATAAAAATTAAGCGGGAAATATTTATTATTTTTATGTGAATTAAATGGAGATACGAAAAAAATTCTCGTCGGGACGACGATAGCGCAGCTAGTCTAAACACAAAAGATTAGGAAACAAACATAAAACCAAAACTAAAATTTACAATTTTATCCCTCTCCACCATTAATCACAAATATACTATTAAAATTAAAGATAACGGATGCGGTCCGATCCATTAAAAATAATTAAAAATTAAAAACTGAAAATTTAAAATATTTAAAATAAAAAATTTGAAGATAAAAAATTAAAAAATAATATTAAAAATAAAAAATTAAGCAAAAAATATCTAGCATTTTTAGGTGAATTAAATAAAAATTTGAAAAAAAAATTTGTCGGGACGACGGGAGCGCAGCTAGTAAAAGACATCGGAGTAATAAGATCTAGAACAGCCAACAGCGACATAAAAAAGAACCTAAATTTTACTAAAAAGATTTAAAAGCGAATACGGCATCGTTTTAATGTACCCGACAGGACGCGCGTGGATTTGCTAGGCTTCTATCTGGGCCGACTCGTTTCGTGCAAGTATAAATAAACCTCGATTTGTAAATAATTTATTTATTAATTATAAATCTGATCGGCGAAGAATCGCGTCTGTTCCGGCGGCGGTAATCGGTAAATTCTCCGGCGGTGAGCTTCCGTTTCATTATTATTTGCTTAGACACTCTCGTTAAAAGCTTCAATCATTGATTTCTTCAGTTTTTTTTATTAATTGGTGATTGAATGTGAAAACATGGTTGCTAGTAAATATTAGGGTTCCTGAGATTATTTGATTTTTTTTTTTGATTTTTGTAGCTGTACATATTTTGGATGTTTGGTTGAGGCTGATTATAACTCAGCAAAGAAATTCATCAATTGCAATTTGTGATTTTTGTGAAAATTAGTTTTGATTATATGCGTGCATGAGGAAGATCAACAAGATCAGAAAGTGTTTGTTCGTAGCATTTTTTTTATTTTTTCTACGCATGAAATGAGTGTTGAGTGTTGATTGCATTGTTGGTAGGCTTACTAGTGTTGCTTATTGTCTTTACTGGTCTTGGAGGGAAGCATTTAAGCTAGCTTGTGATATGATATGGAAGACAATGGAACTTATGAACAATTTGGTCTTGTTATTGATTGGAAGGAAAGGCTGAGTATGTATCAGAGCCATGTTGCTAGTGGAAATGAGGCGTTGATTAGAAGAGATACGGTTAAGCTGGCTCAGCTCGCTAAAAATGCCCCTGAAAATGTGTTAGCATATGCTTTACCGTTTCTTTTGCAGCTCCTTCGGCAAAGTGCATTTAATTTGTTGGCTAGTCCAACTGTCCAAGAATCTTTTGTGTATTGTCTAATTTTCTCTATGAAAAAGAATCAGAGCCTTGCTACGGTTTTGGTTGATTTGGGAGCTGTTATGTTGGTAATGAGTTTGTTGGAAAGCTCGGATTGCCGTATGGGGAAATTGTTGGTGAAGCTTCTGTGTGATATGTTGACATTTGAAATTAAGAGTCGTCAATTGCTTTCCAGAGGCTGTGGGTTGCGAGTACTTATTGCTTTGCTTAGCTCATGCCGAGATGGTTGCTGGAACTACCTGTTGGAGATTTTAAGCATGTTGGCACTGTCACAGGGTGTCAGGAGAATGTTGAACCGCAGTGAACGATAGAGTTTCTTACAGAGGCTGCCACACATGGGAGCATGTTATCAAGAGAGCGAGCATGTCAAGCGATAGGTTTACTTGGTGTGACGAGTAGGGGCAAGCGTATGATTGTTGAATTAGATGTAGTGCCCTTACCGATACAATTGTTAAGAGATGGAGAACAGTCAACGAAAGTAGTGGCTGGAAATGCCTTAGGCATCATCATGGCAGATGTTGATCACATTAGAATAGTTGCTCACGCCGGGGCTGTTCCCTTGTACGCTGATCTTCTTTGCGGACAAGATTACATGGGAACTGGGAAGAGAAATTGCTGAAAACGTCTTTTGTCTCCTCTCGGTGGAAGAAGATATTGCAAATGATATAGCTTCCCACCTGGTGAGAATTCTCAGAAAAAATAATGATGAAGCCAAGGCAGCAGCTGCCTATGCATTTTGGGACTTGGCAAGCTACAAGCACTTATAAGTTGGTCGTAGCTCCGGTGCCATTCCAATCAGGGTAGTTCTTTTGAGTAATGGAAGCACTGAAGTCAGAGTGAAAGTGTCGGGAGCTTTTGCACAGATGAGCTACAATGAATCTGACAGAATAGCGCTGGCTGAAGCTGGTGCAATTCCAATTCTGATTAGTATAATGGAGGGCACAAAAGACGAATTGCGGGATAATGCTGCTGAAGCCTTGATCAGCTTTGCTGAGGACCAGGCTTATGTGAACAGAGTTTCTGAAATTTTGGACTCTCCTACATTTCTGTATTTGCAAAACCGGATTGTCCAAAATCAGATGTCTATTGAGCTCATTGCCAGATCTTTCAGAAGGATGAGCGCTCAGCAACGGAGGTCGGATTGAGATGCTGCATGACAAGTAAGCTCATGTTTCTGTTATACTACCAGTTTCCAACTTTCTCATGCATGTTCAATGATTCATCAGATAGTACATTGTCCCTGGATATCATTAAAGTCATTCAAACAAATCAAGCCAATTACATTTCATAAACAAAGTGATAGATAACAAACAATGGCGCTGTGTTCCTCTGGCAATACACAGGTGTGCTTTATTAATGACAACATTAAACAGAGCAAGAGAGAGATATGGAGTGCAACCAGTCTCGACCAAAAGGACCATATGTAGCCTCATCATCATCAACAAGGACATGCTCATTCATAATGTGGAGTGGGAACCAAGAAGAGTTCTGTGAGCCTACCAACTGTAAACCCAGGACCTTCTGCCATGTCCAGTTCCTCACTCGGCTTGCCATCAGGTAATGACCAATCAAAGTGACACAGCAATTGTGACAAAGGCAACTCAAGGTTAAACATAGCAAATGTAATCCCAGGACATATCCTCCTCCCTGCACCAAAAGGAATGAACCCAAAATCGTTCCCTTTGAAGTCTATTTTCGCATCCAGAAACCTTTGTGGATTAAACCTCTCCGCTTCGGGCCAGTATTCGGGGTCTCTTCCTATTGCATAAGCGTTAACGAGTACTTTCATCTTTGCCGGGATATGGTAGCCATTGATGGTACAACTTTCAGTGTTTTGTTTTGGAACTAGTAGGGCAACTGGTGGATGAAGCCTTAGGGTTTCTTTGATCACAGCTTTCATGAAAGGTAACTCTTCTAGGGTTGTTTCATCCATCTTTCCTTTCTCCTTGAACACTCTTCTCACCTCTTCTTGTGCTCTTTTCAGTATGCTTGGCTGTTTCAGCATTTCTGACATTGCCCATCCGACCGTCGTTGAGGATGTCTCACTCCCGGCCGTCAATATGTCCTGCCCAATATTCCATCATTTTCAGATACAATACAAACTTGTTATTGATAACAACACTTCCTTACTGATTATATAATGTCTTATGTTGTTTGTCATGGTTTACTTTCAATACTCATAACACAAATGTAACTTCGTGAGTCTTTCTTTATTCTTACCACCATGACGGCTTTGATATGTTCATCGGTCAGAGGAATATCAAGGTCACCAGTCTTTCGAATTCTGAGAAGAACATCAAGTAGGTCTTCTTGTGCTAAGTTTGTGTTAGGGTTTTTTACATGGTCATCAATGATATCTTGAAGTATCTCATCTGATTGTTTGTGAAGTTTTTCAAGCTTAGGTCTATATCCACTTAATCTTGACAGAATAGGCCAAGATGGATACATGTCACCAAGATCAAACCCTCCAGATATCTTGAAATTTTCAGTCATGAGGTCTATAAATTCATCTTGTCTTTTGACAATCTTGCCAAAGGCAGCTCGCCCTGTTACACTATAAGTCAAGTCAAATATCTTCTTTGTGAAGTTGATTGGCTTCCCAGCTTGCTCCCTCATCCATTTCACTAGATTATTTATCTGTTCTTCCCTTATGGATCGGAATGATTGGACACGCTTTGGAGTCAGCAACTCTTGAATGCAAATCCTTCTAAGCTGTCTCCAGTAATCTCCATATGGTGCAAACACAATGTTCTTAGAGTCATACGACATGACCGAAGACGAGATGAAATAAGGCCTATCAGCGAATATTGCGTCATGTGTCTTGAGGGCCTCTTTAGCCATTTCAGGCGAAGAGATTATAAGAGTTGGGACTGCACCAAGTTGCAAGTACATCAGAGGTCCGTATTTCTTGGACCACTCTTTAAGCGTCTGGTGTGGTAGAAGCGGACTGCCTGCGAGTTGGTGCATATTGCCTATGATTGGTAGCCTTTTCGGACCAGGTGGAAGTGGCAAGGTTGAGCTCCTTGCCTTTGATCTTCTCATGTTGATGAAGATGAACAAGAGGAAGAGAAAGGTGGAGAGAATCAAAATGGGAAGAGGTTGAAAATCCATGTGATGGAGAGACAGAGAGAGAGAGAGTAGAGTAGGGTTTCAAGTATTGTAGTAATGGAATTTTCACCATTTATAGGCTCTTTGTGTTATTACAGAGAGTATAATACAACAGTAACTTGTTTCATGCATACGCTAGTTTTGAATTTTCGCATTCTAGCGGACCCATGTTTATGCATTATTGTTGTTGCGCAAGATTTATTACAAATTGAAGACTTGAGAATGACACATGCATGCAGTATATATATAGACTGCAGGTTCATGGTGACTGGTGTCCTCCAATGGTCCAAATTCCATAACCGATTTGGACCAGAACAATCATGTAAACATAAGGACACACGTGTTCAATAACTTCACACAACACTTCTAATTCAAATTCAGCATGTGACTTTTTCTATGAATTTTCTTCGAGTAAAAGATTGAACTTTTCTTAACTACATTTTTGTATTTTGTATTTCTTGAACATATGCTTGACTAGGAAATACATGCATAGAGATCACTTATTTATACTACACTGTTTTCTTCATGAGATCAAAATACTCTCTCATGACTTCAAAAATGCTAACGTTTATAAATAGTCTAATCTTTTCATCTTCCTCCATTTTACATAATACCATAATAGAGAACTGATCTGGTAAGAACCACAAATTTTGATGACTTTGTGAACGAACTTATCCGTGAAAATATAGAATAAAATTCACAAAATTAATCTATAATTCACAAAGTTTATTTTTACTGTCTCACTCAATTTGAGGTTCTCATCGAATACATGTCTTACAAAAATATTTGCCTTCGTATGTGAGTAAATATGATGTATATGAAAACATGCTTGTTCTTAGCCTCTTACAATGATTGAACAACGGTACAGGAGATATCATCCAACTATTATTAGGTTTTCAAAAAAAGTATCCAACCAATTATTGGTACCACCCTAAATAGATGTGGATGATCGAGAGTCACCTCACCACTCACCATCCATATTTATGGAAAATGAGGAACGATAAGGAGCGGGGAACTTACTCTCTGGCGTCCATGTGAGAGCTTATTTCTCCTCACGTTTGAAAATTATAATCCATCTGTCTCATATTATAGTTTCCTTTTTCTTTTTTGGCGATCCAAAATATACTTCACATTTCCTTAAATTGAATATTTTCTACCTTCACAAACGCATTCTCTTTCTAATTTATTTACTTTTTTTTTTCTCTTACTTATATTTTTATCTCACGTACTTTACTTTTCTTAAAGTTTGTGTCAAACAACAAATGAGAACTATATACAGAGACGGAAAGAGTAATTATTTCTTTTGAATCTTTCTCTAAAATTCACTAATTTCTCTCTCTCTCTCTAGGTTCTTCAAATAATTAATGGCGGATGTGTTCAGACAGCTTGTGCTCCGCTCCCGATTACACATGTTTATGAAGGATGTCTCCAAAGCTAGATTTGAAACCAATGCAATCAAACAATATTTATAGTGGTCAATTCATCATAAAGACAAAAGTCCTTTGTCTCGCTGAAGATTTTAGCGATTGATTTTTGCCACAAAATGACTAAATGATCCGATTTATTTTCATATGTAATTTCCCTTTAAATTATAAGGAATTCATTCATATTGAAAGTGTGAAAGAATTTCTTTTTAGAAATAAGTAACTAATACAAGTACTCCCTCTGTCCTCTTTTGTTCTTCCTGCTTTCCTTTGTAGGTGTCCCCTTATATTCTTTCCATTTCCTTTTATAATAATTATTTCTCATCTTTTTCTCTCTCAATACACTCTCTTTCTTACTTTATTACTATTCATTTTCCTAATTTTATAATATTCTATCACTCACATAATCATTTTTTTCTCTCTTAATACACTCTTTTTCTTACTTATTATTATTCAATTATTTTTTTCACTCACAGAATTATTTTTTTTCAATACACTCTCTTTCCTACTTTATTACTATTCACTTTTCTACTTTTACTTATTCACATAACCATTAGAATTTTAATATTTGTGTCAAACCATCAAATGTACAGAATATTTCAGGACGGAGGGAGTACTGATAGGATCAGGGTTAGTTGTAAAACTAGTCTAGAAACTGTGAGGAACCTAGACTACGTTCGCAGGTTCTTGTACTTTGATACTTATGCAGCGGAATATTACGATTTGTCTAAGAATCTTGATATAGATAATTAGACTATACAAAATACAGATATTTTGTATGT
>JAWWMW010001602.1:16265-27832 GCA_035048345.1 Echeveria elegans | reverse complement strand
GGATGGAGTTGGAAAAGTTGTTGTGGTTTTGAGTCAAAATAATTTCAAACCCACCTTAGGACCAGAGTTTGAGATTTCGAAATGGTTTTGAAACATAAAAATGAATGAAAAAGTTGTTAAAAACTTAACTCAAAACAATTTCAAATTTTTTTCATATGTTGTTTATAAACTCACTCTAAGTATTCTTATAATTGAAGCACAACGGTCTCATAAGTTTGAATTTGAAACAACCCACCCTCTAAAGTGGTTAAACACTACACTACATCCTTGGAGTTAGCGGTTAAATTATTTTTACCAAAACGCCTCGTGTCAGTGAAATTATGTATCTAAATAATCATAAAAGTTAGTCATTCTTTTCTTTATTAATTTTTGTCTCATTCAAAATTTGTTGGTGATCAAATTGGTCTAGCGCATGCCACCAATGCCAAGGAAAAACATGATCATTTACTATAAACTATTTGCTCTAAAAATAGGATAATTTTTTTTTGATTTAATGTAAAAATAGTTGTACAAGACTTGTATGCCTCGAGTACATAGCATTCAGTTAAAATCACAGGCCTAAAAGGCACCTCTACAACTTCACATCGTCACACTCGACGATGAATAACAGATCATCTTAAGAAGAGAGACACTAAACAGCTGATCAAAGATCAGGAACACCCACACCTATAAGCCCCGGTATACAAGGCCTATGGTGGAATTATTGAAGTCATATAAACACATTCCACATTAAGTGGTAAAAATAGGATAATATTTTTTAAAATCATTTAAATTTGCTTTAGGAAAACTTCATAATTTCATTACATGGACATATATAATTTGTAGTTTTTAAGATAAAACGACTTGAAAACTAGAATCGTACACGTGACAATTTTTATTGGGTGAGCTGAGTCACTTACATGACCAAAATTGAAAATTTGATCATGGACTGAGCAATTTCTAGTTTGGTCATGACTGATAACCAAAAATATCATTAGTGATCAATTACTTATACTAACTTGATCATTAGTGACAATACTCTAAACGACAAAAAGCCTATAGATGTTGATTTTGTAAAATTTATTACTATCTTCACTTCAAACGAAAGTTATATAGGGCTACAAAAAAAAAACTCCAATTTCCAAAATCACATTCAAGAAACATTCATTCTACCGAAGAGAGAACATGAAGACGTTGAAGGATTTGATGGACAAATCCACTAATTACCAAAAAAAAGGGTCTTAAGTTGCTTGTGTTATTGCCAAAGTAGTCTACCCCCAAGTTTTCTCATATTTAGCAATTTTCTTTTTTCATCTATTAATTTGTTTGTTCTTGACATTCAAAATGAAACATATATATAATTCGTACATATGGTGCTTATACAAAGTGATATTGGTGAATCGTGATAAAAAAATATCTTAAGGTTCTGTTTGGTTGTGGGAAAAAAGTGAGGAAAAGAAAATTTAAAAAAATGATTTTATCATGAGAAAGTTGTAAGAAAAATTTGATCTCATTTTGTCATTTTTTTTAAAAAAAATTCCTTACAACCAAACACGCATGTTCATATTCACTCAAAATTTTCCTTAAATTTTATTTTCTACACTTTTTTCCCTGCAACCAAACGGACCTAAATGTTTCTATGGAGAATGCTTTAATCACTCTTTTCGACTTACACAAAGTTATGCATATCTATTCTTATAAAAGAATAGGGAGAATGACCTAAAAACATACTGCGAAATTACAAAATTACCCTTCATTAAATAAATAAAATGACTAAACTATCCATTATCCATTAACCTTCCTAAGCCCATACTTGAAGGCCAAACTTTAAATACCATAAAAGAATATGAAAAAAATAAAAATAAACATTAAAAATAAAAAAATAATCAAGTGGAGACACGAAAAAAAAAATACAAGCAAAAATTGTATAAAATAAATTTTAAAAATTTTAAAAATTTTAAAAATAAACATTTAAATAAAAAATTATGCGAAAAAGATTTTGCATTTATCAAGAATCGGATGGAAATACGAAAAAAAAATTATGTCGGGACGACGGGCGGTACTCTAGTCCAATATATAAAAAATGCGCGGATATCATTCCAGGAAAATCATGACGAGAAGAGACAGCTTTTCCTATCCTAGCCTAGCCTAGCCTAGCCTAGCCTACCTTACACTCGCTGTTTAAAGTTTCGTGACATTTTAATGCGTCGACTCCGATTGCACGGCAGAAGGTGGACGACGAAGAATCGGCCCAAAACAAAATAGCCCATTTAGAGGAGGTTGAGGTTGAGGTTGAGGTTGAGGTTGAGGTCGAGTAAAAAAAAGATAAAACAAATAGTTAGAAATTAAATTAAAACGAAAGAAACAAAAAAGTAAATAATAATTGGGTAAAAACCGTTGAGCGTCGGAGATTGAGAAGCTACGCTGTGTCGACCACTTCATTCAATCCGCATCTTCCAATCGAATCTCTTCTCTCATCTTCTCGATCACGCCATCTCCGTTTCCATTTCTCATACCCAAAGTTCTTCGTTGATTCTTTCCTCCGCAAGCTCAGTACAGGCATTCGGATTGTTAGGGTTTCGTCTCTCGATTCAATCCGGATGATTTCTTTTTCAGCTGGGGTATCGACTTTTGCTGATCGGCTAAAGCGAAGGCCCGTCCTTGCTGAAGCGTGATTCATATGTACGCTACTCGGTTCGGATATCAATTGCTGTTTTCTTCTTCTTCTTTTTGGGTTGTCACTTTTAAAAAAAAAAACTTAGTACCGTGATCGGTTGGAGTATTGACAGTTGGTGTATCTGTTAGTGACATCTGAGTGTTTGGATCCATGTTTTGGAGTTTGAGTCTCTGGAGATGGGGATTAATTTTTAACTATTTGAGTTTTGGCCAATTCTGATGTGTAATAAACGGCTCAAATTTGGTGAAGAAATCGAACAGGGAGAGGACAATCAAGCTGGGTTTTTTATGGATAGCCCTTCTGCTTCTGATAGCCCTGATGTGAGGTCTGCCGCTGTGTCGACCCCTGGATCAAATGATGAGAATCAGCGTGTGAAGTTCTTATGTAGTTTTTCCGGTAGCATTATTCCAAGGCCTCAGGATGGGAAGTTGAGATATGTTGGTGGAGAGACGAGAATCATGAGTGTTCCTAGAGATATCAAGTATGAGGATTTGATGAGCAGGATGAAGGAACTTTTTGAAGACGCTAATTTGTTGAAGTACCAACAGCCTGACGAAGATCTTGATGCACTGGTGTCCGTTGTGAACGATGATGATGTTACGAATATGATGGAGGAGTATGACAAGTTGGGGTCGGGTGATGGATTTATTAGGTTGAGGATATTTCTTTTTTCTCATCCTGATCAAGATGTTCCGCTTCACTTCATTGAATCGGATGAAAGGAATAGTGAGAGGAGATATGTTGATGCTTTGAATAATATGAATGATCCTCCTGAATTTAGAAATCAGCAGTGGAGTGACTCGCCAAGAATGAGTTTCGTCGATGACGTGTATACCGGAGATCAATATTTTAGCATTGGGCCAGAGGGAAGTGTCCATAACCAGCGAAACTGGGATATGACAATGTCGCCATATCATATGCAACAGGCTCAGTATGGCTCTGGTCAGGTACAACAAGTACAACAGATATCCGGTTATAGGTACAACGACATGGAGCCTCCCTGGATCCCCACTCCAGCATACTATTCCCCTAGGCACCACGGGCATTTTGATCCAAGGCCGTTAGAGTTTCCACATTCACCATCCTCAGCTAGATTCCGCATGCCTGTGGAGTTTTCTGATGGTAGATTTTCTGAGGACTATCAACGGCCGCCCCAAGTTTTTCAGCAACCCCCTCCAGTCATTCATAATCCGCAGCAAATCTATCACCCCACGATGATGGAACACCGGCTACAAATGCCTGACAGTGCTCAATGGGTAGCTACCGACACTCCACCCAGTGATAAGTTAGGTTTTCCTGGAAATGTACTTCAGGGTTTCAATAAGGTAGAGGGAAGCAGCATCTGCGGCCAGCGTCATATGACATTCAAAAGAAATCCGCCAGATGTAGATCATTCCCAAATGGGAAACGGGCTGCAGCAGCCACTAGATTCCTGTAATCAATGCCATCCAAACACTGAAAGTGGGTGGATGCCACATAATCATTTGAATCCTCGTGCTGAGGGAGTAGGAGGGGCACTACCCGGTGCTGGGAGGTTGAGCGATCACTATATAGTAGATCGTAGTGGTTTCACAACTCCCGTTGGTAATTATACTCTTCAAGATGGGCCACAAGTGGCTTCAAACTATTCCCAGTTCGAAGAACCACGGTACGTACGGCCTGGGTATGAGTTTGTTGGTGAACCATTTACTAACAAAGTTGCATCCCCGGGATCTCATATTCAGAATCATGGGCATGAACTTCCCTACGGTAATGCTCCACTTGTTTACGAGACTGAAAACAGTTATCAAGTTCAATATGGGAATGCACCTGGCCATGGATCAATGAGAAACGTTCAGACACCTCCTCGTCATGGTTATGAACTACCTACCAATTTGGTGTCTAATAACGCACTTAGTTCTGGATTTCCGGGAAATATTAGGGAAAATAGTCCAACAATGCATATTGCGGTTGAAAATCAAAGTATTTTAGTACAAGCTTCGCCGGAAGTTGGGGGATTAGACGCTTCTGCTATGCTGGAGTATCCACATGGACATACATTGAGGTTAAATACAAGGAACTCAAAACACCGTCCAGTAAATCCAGCAACTGATCAAAACATGCGTGATACCATTGTTAATCCTATGCAATCGGTAGAATTGTTAATTCCTGCCTCAGTGCCAGTTTCAGTTCCAGTGGATGACCAAGTAGTTGTCACTAATTTTGGATCAATTAAGGAGACTGATAATGCCACTGCAGTGGTTGAGGAAAATGGATCTGGGAAAGCAAAAGGAACTTTGGCTACACAAATTACTGGTGGGATTGAGAAGAATAGCGTTGAGGAGAAACAAGCTGGCATGACTGCTGTTGAGGCGGTTGGCACTCATGTTGCAGAACCTTCAACAGAAAATGGTGATGACATAAATGTTGGTGAAATTGACCCTCCTGTTCTTCTTGAATCAAACTTATCTGTTGAGCGGTTGAGTTTCTTGCCCGAATTAATTGCATCAGTAAAGAAGGCAGCTTTAGATGGAGCTGAAGAGGTGAAAGCGAAATTCCAAGACCATGGTAATTCTGATGTAGTGAACGGTTCTCCAGTCCAGGAAACAAATCCGGTTGAAACAGGCGTAAGATGCTGATATGGAAAAATCATTTCAAAATAGTAGTTTGACAGTACTTTTGATATTGAATAATTATCTTGCTTTACAGGATAATCATGCAGATTGTGACTCGGACAGCAATATTGTTGACACATCCAAAATCGAACCAACAAAGGCCGAGGCGGAAGCTATCGCAAGGGGATTACAGGTATCTTTTTACTAAGAGTAAGGTAGGTGCCTTCCTGACAATATCAATTTGTTCAGTTATTTCATAATTACGGGTTTTCTGTCTTTGGTATGTTTAGACAATCAAAAATGATGACTTGGAGGAGATTCGGGAGTTAGGCTCTGGAACATATGGTGCAGTGTATCATGGAAAGTGGAAAGGTTCTGATGTCGCAGTAAAGAGGATCAAAGCTAGTTGCTTTGCAGGAAAGCCATCTGAAAGAGAGCGTTTGGTAGTTCTACTTCTCTTTTTCTGAGCTTTTACGTCGCAGTTGGTTCTCCTTTTCTGCCTAACGAAGCCCGTTATTTGTATCAGCCATTTGTTTCAATACTCAATTAATAAGTACAACATATGGCGATTACTTCCTGATTTACTTTCTCGTCTCAACGTGTGAGATATTAGTATATTTAACATGAAGATACATTTTGTTGACCAGCTGTGTTATTTGTTTGTGTTACAGATTGAAGACTTTTGGAAAGAGGCCTTGCTATTAAGTTCACTTCACCATCCAAATATCGTTACATTCTATGGTATTGTCCGTGATGGCCCTGATGGATCTTTAGCAACAGTGACTGAGTTCATGACAAACGGATCCTTGAAGCAGTTCTTGCAAAAGAAAGACAGGTAACAGTTTTGTGGTATCACTTTTAGTGCGACCATCTCCCATCAGTAAGTCCCTCATTTTCAGGATTTTCGAACAAATAACTCTCTGCTATATACACTTTCCAGGACAATTGATCGTCGCAAGCGACTTATAATTGCTATGGATGCAGCATTTGGTATGGAATACTTGCATGGAAAGAATATAGTACATTTTGACCTAAAATGTGAGAATTTATTGGTGAACATGAAAGATCCGCAGAGACCAGTGTGCAAGGTATGCTTGTTATGTAAAATCAAGATGTTTTATGCATTTCACAGTTCTTTGGTAATGAATATGGGAAATATCTCTAACATTATGGATCTCTCCTTTAAGATTGGTGACTTGGGATTATCAAAGGTCAAACAACATACTTTAGTATCTGGAGGTGTTCGCGGGACTTTACCATGGATGGCACCTGAACTTCTTAGTGGGAAGAGTAACATGGTTTCAGAAAATGTGAGAGGCCTGTCATCTCAAATTCAGTATCAAAACCTCTTCTTTTCTTTCTTTTTCTCTTTTCGAACTCCAAGGGTTAGATTTGTGGGGTTTTTTATTTATTCAGTTGTTTGAAGCAACGCCATGGAAATTAGTTTAATTGACTAGCTTCTCAATTCTTGCTTGTTGATCAATAAATATGTTGCAGGTGGATGTGTACTCCTTCGGTATTGTAATGTGGGAACTCCTGACTGGAGAAGCACCATACAAAGAAATGCATTGTGCATCGATCATTGGTAGGTAATTTACAAATTCGTATGGAGGCGATATGTAATTTATTCAGCCTGCTCTCTGTTTTGTTATTGCTGCAAAGATATCCTTGAACTTGAGAAGTTCCAGATATAACTTTTGACATCCAGCTTTTCAAAAGATAATAAAAAGTCAATAATGTTATTAATATTTCATTTATTTGATAGTGGAAATTTCCCCATATTTATTAGAGCGATTTGTGCAACTGAAGTGATTCTATTTTAAAGAGAAAAAGCAAGTGCCTGTTACAGTTGTTATTTTTTTAGTTTTTCATTTCTTGGTTTTTTGTTTTTGTTTTTCTGATGATTTTCATTTGTAGGTGGAATCGTCAACAACACACTGCGACCGCAGATTCCTACTTGGTGTGATCCTGAATGGAAATTTTTGATGGAAAGCTGTTGGGCTGCGAATCCTGTTGACAGACCATCATTTACTGAGATCTCACAGAAGCTACGGGGTATGGCTGCGGCCATGAATGTGAAGTGATGCTGGCGAGAGTCTACTTTACCCTGTACCATAATTTATTATTGTTAAGGAATGCGAATAATATAGCTCGAATGTTGCAGTTGGAGTTCAATTAGTACTCGAGGCCAATATAGTGTGTATTTTGTATCTATAATGTGCCTGCGTAAAAGTTTGCTGATGAAGAAGCAAAATAAACATCGACCACTTTGTTGAATTAGCAAGTGCGAACACAAGAACCTTTTTTAGAATGTGTAAGTAAATTCCTGCTCTTTATATCCATTAAAAGCTTTGCACTTGCTTTTGTCTTGGGTGTTTAATAATTTGTCATTGCATATGTAGGTTTTGCACAATGTGAGAGATGTGCATTTATGAAGGATACCAGCTAACTGTTAATTGTTGGGAGCCACAGGTCCACAGTCAGCTACAGCCTATTACTATGTCATGTTTATGAATTCGAGTCAAATATGTAGTAGTTTCCTGTATACAAATAAGATCAAATATTATAGTATGTTGCGTCTCAGTGGGAAGCAACCCTGGTTGAGCAGCTACGGATGGTGCTATGAAACCTGGACTGCTTCAGCTTGGAGAAGGAGACATGCAATATGCATGCTGTAACATCAGTGTTCTTTATACAATGTTCTTTTTGGCGCATTCATTGGTCTGTTATCCAGCGTTGAATTAAGATACACAAATAAACGTAAAATAACATTGGTTTAATGGTTAAAAGAATTAATTAGCAGGAAAAAAAAAACATTTGCGTTAATTTTGTTGTTGTCGTTTTTAGGTAGGTGTGAAATCTTATGATCTCGTTTGAAAGGAAAAAAAAATAGTGATAGACTGTTTTTTTTTTCCTGATAAGATTCAACTGCAACAACAGGAGAGAAAGGTTCAATGATGATGAGTATATTATCTGAGGATGGAATGATTAAATCTTAATCGTTGATTTATATCAATGTCAATCGATAACTTATAATCTCAACCACTCGTATTTTGTGCTAATCCATTTATTATTTTAATTTAAAAAATATCTTAATATCAACGATTAATTTAATCAAAATCAACCATTAAGTCTAAGTCATCACAAAAAGTTGTTGTCGGCTGCTCAGCTCCCTAAATTCATAGTAACGATTATCATTAAGTGACAATAACACCCCTGCGAATCACCTTATTTTGCAACTGGCTGAAGGGTAAAAGAGTCACGAAACCCTTGTTTTTGTTGTTGCTTTTGCATTGACCTGTTTTCTGTTTCCTGGCACTTTTTTTCCCGGCACTTGACTGATTGAGCCAAAGCCTCAAGAACGCTTCAGGTTTTATTATTAGTAGTATATTCCTCTGTTTACAGTACCTGACTGTCACCGTCCAGGCTGTAGCGACATCAGCTAACTTCTTTGCGGAAATATGGCTACAAATATTCCAATCTTCTTAATTCCATCATAAGATTTCCAGACTCTGTGAACGCCAGAGGATGGAGTTCACTAGGCAAGTACAGTCAAGAGGCTGCTTGAGGCCCATTAGGCTATACGTGATGCTCGAAAGGCTCATCGCCAAGTATCATGAAAAAAATGCCGAGGGAATTTTCCATGATGACAGAAACAAAAGAATGGAAGCTTTAAAAAAACAATAATGTGGAAAGGTACAGACACATTTTGATGGAGCAGCAAAGAAGCATCCCTGCTGAGAGATATGCTGTTTTATCATCATTTTTGTCCCTGACGGAGGAAAATCGAATACTGATTTTTATTTTACTTGGCGCAAGCTGCATGTCGCATTTCTTCATTCACTACCTTGTTTGATTTTCCCTTATATTTTTAAAGGGTCTCACCCAGGAAGAAGTTAAGGCTGAGAGGAGGATGCAAATTCATCTGTAAACAAGTATGTCTACTGTTCTATTTTAATGTTTGGTAATTGCTTCTTGAAGTCACACTGCAAAAAAAATAGAATAAGGAGAAAAAGAAGAAGAGTGGGTGTAATTTGATTTTCATGTTAAGCCATATGTTTATATTTCATGCTTTTTTGATGATTTTTGACAGGCCAAACAATGCTACTTTAATTTCGGTAATCATATAAGTTGTATTTTGAATTCTGAATATCGATATCGATTTGCTGAGTTTGGGTTATCTCCAGGTATTATTCACTTGAACATGCCATCGATAATAGGGTGTCGAGTTAACCATCCATGCTACACGCAGGAACCTTAAGAGACTAGCAACTTGTGGGTGTAGCAAAGTTTTTCTGGTTTTCAATTCCTAATTGTTCTCCTTGCACCCAATTCAATTTTTTTTTTGCAGGTAGGATTGGAGTGGATGTTGTCTCCATATAACAACAAATTAAACGGAATTTTGGCAGATGAGATGGGACTTGGGAAGACCGTACATGTTTGCACAAAATACTCAAATTGGAAGTTTGGAACTGTTTATGGAACAAAACTGATATCAAGGCCTCTATAAAACTAGCATCATTTGTAGTATTTATGCCCTTTGAGCTTACAATAGTGCGTAATAAGAGTTTGTGTGAATATGCGGGCAGAGTATGTTAAAAGACAAAAAGCTGGATGTGGCAACTATGATGTATTGTGGTTCTAAGTGAAGCAATAATGATAGACTCTAGAAAAACCTACTCCAGCTTTCCAATTTTCCTTCCTTCCTTCCTTTAACAGACTTACGCCGGGGGTGGAGAGCTCCTCCTCCACGGAGGCGGCTGCTCTCTACCCCTCTCCCCTCTCTTTTTCGCTTTTGAATTTCACCGGCGTGTTTCCGTCCGTTTCTGCAACTCCGATCCGACGGCCCTTTGTTCAGATTTGCTCGGTCATCTTGCATGCGCGACGTTTTCAGTCTCGGAAGGCTGCGGGTATAGGTTTGTGGCGGGGATGAGGTGGTTGATGGTCTAATTTTTCCAATCTGAATGGATCGGCTCCTCATCTTCGTTTTCATCTCCGATTCTGTTGGTGTCGGCATGTGCATGTTGTGGGATGGCGATGAATGGCCTCTGATGATGCATGCAGTGGTGTCTATTTTGGTCCGCCAGCGGTGCTTGGCTGTTGGTGGTTCTGATGGGTGGCTTGGCGGGTCTCGATGGGTAGTTTCTGTTCGGTTTTGCTGCAGCTTTCTGAGCCGTCTACGGTGGTTGTAGGTAGTTAAGTTATGTTTTGGTATTTGATGTTTTATAGTGGTAGTGTTTATTCCCACTTTATGTGGATGGTTTTCTCCCCACAAGTGTGAAGGAGTGTTAATATTGGCTTGAATAAGTTCCACCATAGCTCTTTGCTATAGGTGTGTGGTTTCTCTGTTCACATCTTGTGTGAAACAGTATGGTTCAGTCGTCGTTTGGCGCCCGTCTTTTATGGCGGTTATGTTGTATTTGATTGGTAGTCACAAATGCGATAGCATTAGTGGTTTAGTGGTGGTGCCTTTAGGCCTGGTCGTTCATCTGAACTCATGTACTAGATTTCGGTTCTTGTACTCTTATACCACTTATCAATCAATGAAAATGGTTATATCAAAAAAAAAAAAAAACTATAAAATGAAAACCTATGAAGTCGGTTACTTCCTAGCTGTGCATCTTGCATGATCTGTCTCTACGATTGTCAAATATGAGTGTTGCAGCCACCATAGCACTGCAAAATAAATTAATCAGAAAAACCACAATGATCAAGAAATAGATGAAAGCCCACAATAATAATCATCAAATTAACTGGCCATCAATCAACCATTCTTTTTTTCCTTTTGAAAAATGCTCATATTCACAAAGATCAAGAAGCATTTCTTGCATGGTCATATTTCCCAATCTACTGAACAAGATTTTCCAATATCATCACCTCAAAAAGCACAAAAATTTTTCATATATATATATATATATATAAACATATAACTAGATGAATCACACATTTAGAAATAATATTTAACTAAACCCTACATTTACCAACAATATCTAACTAGACCACTATCACCTAACTAAACCATTCCAACTAAATTAAATTAAAAATTCAATTACTAAAATAATTAAAAATTAAAAATTAAAATTAAAAATTAAAATTAAACTTAAACTTAAACTTAAACTTAAAATTAAAATTAAAATTAAAGCACAATATTTGATTCATCCTACGTTCCAGATTAAATCACAATATTAAATAATTTTTAAATTAAAAAGGGCAAATACGAAAACACAATATTTACATTAATCTTAATAGCTTGTTCGACATTTTTAATGAGTATTCTTCTCATTTTGACTGTAAAAAAATATGTTTGAAGAGACAAC
>JAWWMW010001600.1:38431-51467 GCA_035048345.1 Echeveria elegans | reverse complement strand
AAAATTTAAAATTTAAAATTTAAAATTTAAAATTTAAAATTTAAAATTTAAAATTTAAAATTTAAAATTTAAAAATTAAAAATTTAAATTTAACATAGAAACAATTTCCATCGGGACGACGGGATCACCATTAGTGATCATATATTTAGCATATTCTATTCGCATTCCGATCGGAACAACGAACGACAGTAAAATAGATATTTATTTACTAAATTAGGGGAGTAGTTTTCGAGGCATGGGAAATAATACTCCCTCTGTCCCATATTTTTTTCCATTTCCTTTTTTTGTATTCCAAAATTATCTTCTCATTGTCTTAAATGAAAAACTTTTTTCTCATATTTACATTCTCTCCAATCTATTTACTTTTCACCCATTCTCTTTTCTATCTTTATCAAATATAAGTATAACTTAATTTTCTAAAAAATTGTGCTAACTGGCGAAGAAAAAATTGAGACGCACTCCACTCCACGTGATCTCCAACTCACTCCCAAGTTTCCAATCCCACCCCTACGTTTACCTTTAAATTCCTCCCCGATCCACGTTATCTTCTCCTTCCGCACAAAGACACACCTCTCTCTCTCTCTCTCTCTGTTTCACTTCCTCTCTGCAACATCAGAAGTAGAAAAAATGACTAAAGAAGGCGTAGTAGCAGAGCAAGGCTCCTTCTCCGCTAAGGACTACCACGACCCACCTCCCGCTCCTTTCTTTGACGCCGTTGAGCTCACTAAATGGTCCTTTTACAGAGCCCTCATCGCTGAATTCATCGCTACCCTTCTCTTTCTGTACATCACTGTTCTCACCGTCATCGGTTACAAGCACCAGGCCGACTCTTCCCCTGACGACCCTTGCGCTGGTGTCGGTATCCTCGGCATCGCTTGGGCTATTGGTGGTATGATATTCGTCCTCGTTTACTGCACAGCCGGCATCTCAGGTGCCCACTTTTCTCATGCTCTATTTCAAACAAAGTCTGTTCCTTTTTTAAGTTAAATCGGTTCTCTGTTCCACCCAAAGTCTGTTCTTCTTTTGATTTGTTAAAGTTAAATCAGTGCTCTGTTTTTCTGCTTAAAGTCTGTTCCTTTATATGCTAGTTAAAGAATTTTGCGTGCTCTGTGTTTTGGTTGTTTTAGGTGGACACATCAACCCAGCGGTGACATTCGGACTGTTTTTAGCAAGAAAAGTATCGCTGATCCGCGCGATTCTGTACATGGTAGCTCAGTGTCTGGGAGCGATGGCTGGAGTTGGGTTGGTTAAGGCGTTTCAGAAGTCTTATTACACCAGGTACGGCGGAGGAGCCAACTTACTTAATGATGGGTACAACATCGGTGTCGGGTTGGGTGCTGAAATCATCGGAACATTCGTGGTTGTATACACCGTCTTCTCCGCTACTGACCCTAAACGCAGCGCCAGAGATTCTCACGTCCCTGTAAGTTTTTTTTTTTCTTCTCAGAGCCTCTCGTTTTGTTTTGACCTTGACTTGTTGACCCTTCTACATTAGGCCAATCGGTTGAACCGGTGGCCTAAGTGGTTTGATTGAGAATATCAGCGTTTCAATTTTGGAATCTGATTGTCTGATATTGCTGTGGTGTGCGTAGTTATTAATTTAATTTGTCTGTGAAGATGGAGTAAACAAAATGATTAATATAATTAGGCCAATTAATTGAACCGACGGTCTAGTGGTTACATATGTGCGGTTCAATATGTGAATTTGCTTGTCTTGACAAAGTTGTGTTTGTTTGTTTGTTTTCAAAGGTCTTGGCTCCACTCCCTATTGGATTCGCGGTGTTTATGGTTCACTTGGCAACCATTCCCATTACTGGAACTGGGATCAACCCTGCTAGGAGTCTTGGCGCGGCCGTCATTTACAACCAGGAAAAGGTGTGGGATGACCAATGGATATTCTGGGTTGGACCGTTTGTTGGTGCAGCTATTGCCGCATTCTACCATCAGTTCATTCTGAGGGCTGGGGCGGTGAAGGCGCTAGGATCATTCAGGAGCAGCACTCGGGTGTAATCATCGAAGATGTTAGTTCAGTAGTTTCTGGATTTTAAGAGTTTTCCTTCTATGGGTTAAAGGTTGTAAAAGCGGAATTTGTGTATGGATTTGAATCATGAAAGTTGAACCTTATCTTTGTTACTATTGTCATTTGGTGGTGAGAACTTTATGTTTTGTTATATTTTTGCGAAGTGAAGAATGTGCATGATGAAACCAGCTAGACATAGTGTACCAACCAGCACCAGTTTATGTTGTTGCATTATTGCAAAAAATGCAAATGAATGAATGGTGGTAGGGTTCGGTTGGGTATGTGTCTGGTTTTGTTTGTAGCTGTGGAGTCTACTTTCTTTGTTGGTGTTGTGAGCATATAAATACAATGTAGGCAAGCAAGTCACATGCTTATACCTTCAATTTGCCTTTCTAACTTTTGATGGCTGGCAGACGCCTTCAAACAAACAGTGGTTTGGATTGGCACAGCTCATTCGTTTCACCTCGATACTTGGTTGGAGTCTGAGGCCATTAGAAAGGTTTGGCCATTGGTTTAGACCATGTTCAAAACTATACGTACAAAACTATTATCCCAAGGCCCATATCATCTAGCACTATAAGCAAAGTCCGGTCCAATAATTGACAAGAGTGCAATATGTGTGTCACTGAAGTCAAAACAAATGTATAAGAAGAGGGGTGATCTAGTGTTAAATTCAAATGAATAGTAAAAATTTAAATTTATCAACTACTTATACTTTAAATTGTTCTAAAGGTTTGAGGGTATTCAATTTCAGTTTCGGTAATAAGTAATGTAAATATATTATCTAAAATAGATAACTCTGACATAACTTCATCGATAGTACTCATGAAATAGTATCGAGTAAGTTTAGTTTTTGGACTAAACTAGTCTTCATTTACACATAGCATCACCTGTCGGACTGTTGATATTCGTAAGTAATCATGCAGCAGTGCATGTAGCCCCAAAATTCTCCACCTTGTCCACGTCATCCATGCACGTGTCACCATCGGCATGATATTCGTAAGTAATCCAGACCGTGGTTCACCCTTGGATTTCAACTGAATCGGACTCTTACTTTTCGTGTTACTTAACATGACTTGCCCGACAGAAATGACAATTTGACAATTTCAGTGTCGATCTAAATAAATTGTGACCTTCCATTAGATGATATCTAACAAACGCAAGTGACGAGTGAGATGATTTTTGTCGACCTAATTGTTTGTTAGAGGTCGATGATCAAAATATTCAGATGAGAATGAGTATATATCTTATCCACGTGGTCGCTAATAATTTAAATATTGATTTTATTTTATCGATTTTATTTAAATAAACTAAATTAGCGACCGGTGTTTTTGCGACCACTTTTTGCGATCATATTTTGGTCGCTAACGTGTAATAGCGACCAGAAAAAGGCAGTTTGCGACCACTTTTTTGGTCGCAAAATTCTTTTTTTTTTTTTTGTAGTGACACATTACAAAGAACTAAAGTCTTTCCACAAGAAAATTATAAATCTACCTGGCCTTTGCCTAGTACATGGACAATTTAATCATTTCCCATTTGGAGGGATCGTTCATCATTTGATGCTACAAATGATTTGAACAACGTCTTGTCTCTACACACATGAGTCGTTGCACCTTGGGTCAATCCACCAGGAGATCTCATCATCCTCGATATAAAATGCCTCAAAAATGTTAGAAACATAATCCATAATGGGAGAAGTTTTTAAACGTAACACAGTTCCCTTAGAGAGATCTGACACAGTAGTCCCCTAAGAGGGATCTGTCACATTCTGACCTTGATGAGGATTCTACTTAGGTTCTTTTGATTATCTGCTTTCTTCTCTTTTGCAATGAGACAATCCATTTTGAAATGTCTTGTTTACTATAGCCCCAACAAGTCTTTCTTAGCGCCCTACCCTGACAGGGACGACTTCTTGTTAGGTTCACTATTTGTGTTGTTGGAAGGTCGTTTCCTGCCTTTACCCTTGTTCCCTTTTGAGAACTTCCGCGTACGAATAACTTCCTCGATATGCAAATTGTTTCCAAGCTCAAAAAGACAAATAGATTCTTTCTTGAGCTTCAACATACTCTTGAAGTCCCTTAACGAGGGAGGGTAACTTGCTAATGAAACTTGACAACGAGATAAACTCATCCATCCTCAAGTTAAGTTGGGCATACTGCCACAAGATATGTTGTATCTCATGGAATTGTTATATAACAAGCAACTTCACACAAGGAACTTCATCATACACTGAATCAACCATCATGTAATCATTAAAATTGCTCACAAGGAAATTCACACTAGAAGCATCTTCAGCCATGTACTTCGATTCCAAATAATTCCAAAGTTCTTTACCGAATTCAACATCTTGATAAACATCAAATAGAAAATCAGAAATACCATTGAGGATGTGGCCGCGACATATGTAGTCATCATTCTCCCACTTGTTCCTTCAACGTTTGGCCTCCATCGAAACATCATCAACCACCTCAGGAATAGGAGTGGACATCACATACCCTACCCTCAGATTGCTCAGTAGGAAATGCATCTTCTTCTGCCAGCCTCGAAAGTCAGCACCCTCAAAATTAGTCAGATTTTTCATTTTGCTCCCCGTCTCACGAACATTTGCCATTGATCACGAATATTGATTTCTAATGTTGGTAGGTACTGCAAGGATCTCTGTTGCTGCTGCTCCTTTGCCAGGGGCTGCTGCTGGATCAGGTACTCTTCGACGACTGCAATAGAGATGACCTTTCCGAAAAAGATCAAGTGGCAACTTGATGAGTTTGAATCGCGCATTCGCTTTTCTAAATCAATATTTCGCCTTTTATTGAGGCTTAGGGTATCCGCGAAATCCGAAGTAAGTTAAGTCAAACCCAGCCAACTCTAATTAAGGCTCCTAAGAGAATTGACGACTTAGACAATCGCCAATGCTCTAATGAATGGGATTAGGATTCTAGAAAGCTCAAACTTTCTTTGTGGTTCTTCCCTACTAGTTGTTGCATCAATGATAACCATCATGTGCTCATTAGTGGGCTCAACTGCCAAACCACCACATACAGTTGTCTGGCAGTTATCCCTTATAGGGACAGTTAGCCAGTTTTCTAGCAGTTAGGCTTTATATCCTCTAGCATGATTTATACTAGTGAAATAAGTTTGATTTTAGTTATATGTCACATGATAAATCTTATCAAACGTAATATATATAAAAATCACTAAAATCAACACCAAGATGTTGTTTAATTCATTGCCTTCTTGTATGCGACTTTCTTCCAGCAAAGCAAGTACTTTACTACTTGTACAATCTCTAGTTTTCTACTCTCTCCGTCCTTAAATGTTCTGTACATTTGGTGGTTTTGCACAAATACTAAGTTTGTAATGATTGTGTGAGTGAGTAAATAGTGTAAAAGTAGAAAAGTGAATAGTAATAAAGTAGGAAAGAGAGTGTATTGAGAGAAAATAATGATTGTGCGAGTGAAAAAATAATGTAAAAGTAGGAAAGTGAATAGTAATAAAGTAAGAAAGAGACTGTATTAAGAGACAAAAATGATTATGTGAGTGATAGAATAATGTAAAAGTAGGAAAATGAATAGTAAGAAAGTAAGAAAGAGAATGTATTGAGAGAGAAAAAGATGAAAAATAATTACTATAAAAGGAAACAAGAAGAACATGAGAGGACGCCCAAAAAGAAAAACAGGAAGAACAAAAGAGGACAGAGGAAGTATCATACATTTTAGCAAACACTTCGACCCCGCTAATTAACACACATTTCAAAACCAAATATCCTTACCAACATCTATCTATATAAAAGAATATCTAACTAACAAACCATACATTTACCAACAACAACTAACTAAATTCACACATTTAGCAACAACATCTAATTAAATCTCTATAACTTAACTAAATCATTCCAACTAAATATCCAACTAACAAACCATACATTTACCAACAACATCTAGCTAAATCCATACATTTACCAACAACATCTAACTAAATCTCTATCACCTAAGTAAATTATTCCAACTAAATTAAAAATTAAAAAATTAAAAATTAAATTAAAACGAAAAATAATTTTCGTCGGGACGACGGAATCACCACTTGTTATAATAATAATAGCAATGATTATATCCGATGGAACAGGAACCTGCACCTACCCTCATTTGTCTCTCTCTGCATGATTTCTGTACACAATTACATTTACACCCTTTCAAGAGTTGAGCAACAGCCACGTCACGGACGTACTGAACAAGTCTTGGTTGTTTGAAAATGAAACGGCGCCGTACTCGTCAATTGAAGTATTTATTTGAACCCAAACAACAACAACAAAAAAAAAAAAAAAAGAGAAAGAGAATTTGGGAACCCTAGAAACTGCGGTTCGATTGCGAGAGAGCGAATGTGAGCTGCACAATCTCTCAACACAGAAATTGGTAAGTCTCTGGAGTCTGCTTATTAATCCCTTACCCTGCAGCTTATTTACGTCCTATTGATTGGATTGTTGTTGAATTTTGATTTGGTTTGTTTTCATGCTTAGTTAACTTTGAATACACACAAGGCTGCTAATTCTTTTTTTGTATTTTTGCTTGTACTTCTTTTTGTGAGGGTTGTTGCAACTAAATTTGGGATTTTTGGGTGACACTACAGAACTGATTGTTGTTGATTCGAGATTCGGGGTTTTATTTTTATTGTCTGTTTATAAATATTGTGTTCAAAGGTAATAATTACTGAACTCTAATAAATGTTTTCACAATATGCTAAACTGTAAGATATGTAGGTTTATGAGATATCAATGAAAGTTTTTATCTTTTAGATCTTATGGTGTTTTGCAGAATTTGAGTTAGATTCAAGATGTTTTTCCACATAGTTTTGGAGCGAAACATGCAACTTCATCCTCGTCATTTTGGTCGCCATCTCCGTGACAATCTAGTGTCAAAGCTCATGAAAGATGTGGAAGGAACTTGCAGGTTTCAACTCAGTCCTTACCCCATTTCTCTAATTATGGGCAGTTGACTTCTTATCTTATTTGAAGGAAGCTCTTGAGTAAGCTAAGGCTACCGGTCTAAAAACATTGAGTGATTGAATTGGCACTAATTTGGAGCATTGCTCATTTGGCATGGTTAGGGTTTCTGGTTCGGCAAGCCAGTTCATGGTATAGTCGTGGGTATGAGTTAATGCTGTAGCTTAGCTTCAATAGTCGACGAGTAGATTAATAATGGCTGAATGCAGCCTGCTAGCAATAGGGGATCCATGCCAGGATTTTAATCATTGTGGCACTAGAATATCCTGAAATTTAACTGGCCATAAGCTTTATCATCTGCTTCAAGTGGGAGATTTGGAAATGGGTTAAATGGATAGTTAAACCATTTTTGTGATGTGTTGTGCTGGGTGGATCATTTGTCCTCCTGATTCTTTTACGAAGTAGTTTAAGCGGTTGTATTTTTTTTAATCATCTTTGATCGATGAATACTAATATGTGTTTCTTGGTTTATAGCCTCTAATTGTTTAAGAACCCTGTATATTTGTTTAACAAGCTAATTGGAGGTTTAATATGATGATGCAATGGTGCAGTGGGCGGCATGGTTTTGTGGTTGCCATAACTGGTATAGAAGACATTGGGAAGGGGTTGATAAGAGATGGAACAGGTTTCGTGACATTTCCAGTGAAGTACCAGTGTGTTGTGTGCCGGCCTTTCAAAGGAGAAATTTTGGAAGCTGTGGTTACTATGGTGAATAAGGTTTGACTGTAATGGAGATTACAAGAATGGATGTTGAATGTCAGCTTTAATCAACAATTATTGACCTTTCTTTTCGAGATTATGTAGATGGGATTCTTCGCTGAAGCAGGACCTGTTCAAATTTTTGTCTCCAATCATGTAAGCTTGTAAGACTTTGTAGTTTGTACAGCTATCTGCAAATCTGGAAGTCATTTGATGACTTCGGATGTACGTTACTTGTTCGTTCAAATTATAGTTTCGTCAATTTCTAAGCCTTTTCAATATTTTTTTTCTGTTCTACAAATCTCTACTACCAGCCATTGCTTTCAATATATTTATTAATTTGCTATTCTACTGTAGCTGATACCAGATGACATGGAGTTCCAGTCTGGCGACGCCCCTAACTATACCACGTCTGATGGATCGGTGCGGTTTAACCTAATGACTGTAAATGATCATGTTTTCAATTTTCTTTTATAATACTTGTATGCTTATTTTTCCAGGTTAAAATTCAGAAAGAAAGTGAAGTGCGCTTAAAGATAATTGGGACACGGGTAGATGCTACAGAAATTGTAAGTTCTTAAGCCTTTTGAAGGTTTGATTTGTCGCTTGGAACCAACTAAAAGCTTGCTTGTTGGATCTGGTTATTTATCTCTCTTAAGTTGAATTCAACTATCTGAAGCTAAAATATTCCACTCGGATGAGTTTTAATTGGTATTGGATACTTTTGTGCAACTTCTAGAAAATTATCTGAACTTACTTTTCCTCAAGGTAAATAGGAGTAATTTGTTTATAGAAACATCACTAAAGTGACATGCTATGAGCTTTTGAAAGTAAACTAATAGTAGTACTCATCCCAGTCTTTGTCTTCTTTCCATTCTGTCCCGCTTGGTGCTTGGATGACACAGTTTGCTCTTTTGCAGTTCTGCATCGGGACTATAAAAGATGACTTCTTGGGCGTGATTAATGATCCTGCAGGAGCTTAACTTCCATACCTAAAGTGGCACACCACAAGCACCGAAAGTTCCTTGTTTGAATTTCATGTGTAATGTAAATTTTCCTACCAGAATCACTTGTTGGCGTCTGAATTCAGAACTGAACCCGCTTTCCGCAGTCTTAGCTCACAAAGCTTAATGGAAACATACAATATCTGAAACAAAATTCTACATGTAAATTCTATGATGTTTGGCATAAATTGTGAGCTACTCACGGGCGGTGCCATTCCAGATACTGAATCATATTTTACAAGATATTAGAATAGAGCTTTTTGGCCGTCTGCCAAGTGTATAAGCTGTGTAGCATGTACTTTACAAGTGGTAGGTATTCATTCATCAGGTACATGCCACATGGGATCCTTTAAGCTAGCATTGAAGGGAGTGGAGCAAGTATTCTCAAAGCCTATAAACACCGAAACTAAGATATGTCAGAGGAATGGTATACAGTGTCCAACAACAACAAAAATTGTAAATTTTGCTTTTCAACAGCAGCAATTGTACTCATTATACTACAAGCAACTCCAATGGCACTTCAATGGGCATGTCAAATTAGCTGAAACTATACATGAACACCTCTACAAATTTGACTATCTACTCATTCTCTAGTGTGTTTTTAGGTATTTAAGTATAATATACATGTTGTCCAATGAAGCAAAACCCAAATTTCTTTATATAAATTATACCTAATCAATATTATAATATATTACACATGCCCGATATACATTCTCCCATTGGAGATGCTCTAAGCCATGCATCATTTACTAATCCAAAGCAGACATGTTGCCCAGGTACATCAATTCAATAGTTCACTGCATCTCTTTAAAAAAAATCTTCTTCTTTAAAAGTAAACACCATATCACTGGTCTTACCAGATCTGTTATTGGATGTGACAGTGAAACCTGATGAGCATGCAAATGGTAACCGCAATCCCCAGGGACAGGATTTGTTGGCCGTTGGTAACCGCTGCATGAAGACGCTCAATAATGAGGAAAATACTACCCTTGAAAGTCAAATATAGTTTTTTAATTAATATAGAAACTGAAAACTTTAAGGCTCTTCAGGGACCATATACCCATCTTGCGCAAGGTTGCCATTAATCACTTCAGAATCAACGAATTTGGGCCTTCCACCAGAGTCATATAAAGGGTCCCCTGTGATTTGGTTCAATAAAAGTGTTTAAGCAATATCAGAATGTACGCAGGATCTGATTAGTAATCTTAATTAGCTATGCTTAATTTAATTGATGATGACAAGCAAAATTTGTATCCTATACTAGTTTACCTAAAAGTGGATGACCGATAAAAGCTAAATGAATACGAATTTGATGAGGACGTCCAGATTGAATCTCCACCTGCATTTTTGCTAAGTATATTTCCAAACATGCAGAATTGGATAGATGGAAACATAAGACTCGGGACTCACACTTGACACATAAAACTAGAAAATTTGGAATCTTACCTCCACTAACGTCTGGCATTTTTGACTCTCTCTTTCTAGCACATTCACTTTGCTCAAAGATGGTTTCCCTAGTACAGACAAAAGTACACAAATAATGGATAGTTTTATGTAGCCAGACTTAAATCTTAATTATCAAACTTAGTAAACCGCAGAAAGCTCCAAAACTAACCTGAAGGGGAAGCAACATAAAGCCCTTTGGCAACCCCAGGGTATTTCATCAATCCAATTGGCTGCGTAATTACAACCTGTATCGGTAACAGAATAGGTAGCAGATTTTCCAACTTCTGGACTCATTTTACATTAATTGTGATGCAGCTTCACTTGGGAATACCTCGTCCTCCTTGACTATTCCAGTCACAAGTGCACGGTATTTTTTCACAATTTTTCTTCTTGTGCAGCCAGATCTACAAAATGGCAGACGTAGTAAAGAGTTCAATGCAAACTGGCACCAAAGGAAGTCCAATATTTAGAAGATGATGCATAATTGAAAATTTGATGGATAAATAGGGGGATTGATTCATGGATTCATGCATGAGTTGAGGAGAAAATTTACACCATGACACACAAAACAGTAGCGTAGGATAAAAAAAACACATGGAGTTATTAGCAAATATTTCTAAACATTGTTTTTGCACCAAACTTTCAATGAGTTATCATGAACCACAAAAACTTCGTTAATATCTATTCTAAAATAAAAAAAATGAATATCACCCTTCCAAATTGCTAGAAATTGATAGAGCACTGGTAACATCTTCCACTTACTTGTTACTTCTCACATTTGCAGTCCCATCGGCAAAATAAGCTGCAAGATGAACTTTCGCCACCTTTGTTTTGGCACAAAGTAAGACACCTAGACATGGTTGTTCTCATAAGAAAAAGGGTACCGTAAATGAGCACTGCAGTGATGTTACAGTTTAGCTCACCAGACGTGCCACGTCCCAGTCGGTGGACGGGTACAGGATGTGACTCTGGATGGCTTAGTGAGGAATTTGTCTTGTGTGCCCCTCTCCACTGCAGCTGAGTCAATACTGTTCGTTGCTGATATAGTCCTCCAGGAAGAACTTGTAAACCAGATGGCTTGTTTAAAGCAATCTAGCAGTCAAACATAATTTCGTGACATTCACTAACAGGGGTCAAATTACTCTATGTAAACCTTAAAACTATATATGTAATGCAAAGGCTACTAAAATACTCTATCACTGATATAAATACACCAACCAAAGCACCACATCTAACATAAAAATATATAAGTAACAGAATCTAATTCATGATATAAGATTGGTCGTTTGAAGAGATACCATATCATCATCCTCATATAAGACCTGAAGCAGATATGGCGCATCAGGTTCCTTCCAAGGAAGTCGGTGGTAGTCTAATTCAGATTTTTCTCTGGGTTCAATAAAATAGGGCAGAAAGCAGTACTCTTCTCACATTTCCAAGCAAACACAAGAGCAGAAAAAAAATGCAATTTTAACACACTTATATCATACCTTAGTATAGCATTCGGATTCGTGACCACAGTGCCATCAATCGATATCTATAAAGAACACGTTTTTACAAAACACTGCCTTGGCTTGAATTGCCGCAAGACTATTGATTGATAAAATGATGTATACCTGTCCTTTCTCAATCCGCAGCAACCAGCTGCTCCAATCACACACACACACAAAAAATAACACATGATTCAGAGAGCCGAACAACATCATTTTCATGAGGAAAAAAATAACCTACAAAATTTCCAAATCAACAAAAATTTAACACTACGCATTCATACCCTTCAACAGAAGCTGAGTTTTTGTGCCTTTTGGAGTAGTAATCAATCAGTGTCGTGCCTTAACCAGAAAAAAAAGAGAGAAAGATATGATAAAATCAAATTTACTGCGTTCATGATTTAAGCAAGCAGGTTACTGACAATTGTCAAATCAGGAAGAGGACCTGCATCGGAGAAGGATACGACGTCGCGGTAGGTCAGACCGTCGTTGAACTCGGGCCAAGGCGAGCCGAAGGTGCGGAAGACGGAGGCGGCTACAATCTGCGGAGCTCGAGAAGTGAGAGGTTGAGCTTCGTTAGCCATTTTTGCAGTTAGGACTCTCCACATTCACCACTTCCTTGACCAAGTAATGCAAGTAATATTGGAGATCTAAGGCCAGTTTATAAACCCACTTTGAAAAAAAATTGAATTTATTTTGAAATCGTTTTGAGTTTACTTTTAAATAACTTTTTAACTTAAAACTAAATTCAAAACAAACTCAGAACTAAACTCAAATTTTTGTGTGTTTATAAACATTTCAACAAATTCATCCATTTTATTCATTCGTAACACCGTTCCACCTAATCTCACCACCACAATTTCCGACCGGCCACCATAACTTCCGACCGGCCACCACAATTTTCGACCGGCCATCATCATAACTTCCGACCGGCCACCATCATAATTTCCGACCGGACATCACCAAATTTTCCGACCGGCCACCATCATAACTTCCGACCGACCACAAAATTTTTGAACATTCAAAATACTTTTCACAAATTTTTTGAACATTCATTACATGTGTAGAATGTTGCTCAATTCCACAAACTTCTCATAATTAAAATCGTTTGTTTTTTCATATCAAGAGACACCTTCAGGGGATGAACAAGATCTTAGAAGTTCCAAAGCAAACATGATATAAACACACAAGTACATACAAATTACAGAGTGTTGATCTTCATTTTCTCAAAATCATATCCAGATTACATAAAAATGCACATCAACCAAGATTTGCAAGAACATCATTCAAAGCTGATCTAATAATGTCTTTAGCTGATTCCTTGGCTTTGTTTGAGTCGATTGGTTATGCATCACTAGACGTTGTCCTTGCTCAAGTCGTC
>JAWWMW010001600.1:10698-21651 GCA_035048345.1 Echeveria elegans | reverse complement strand
TTTTTTTGTTGTCCAAATGATACAAAATTAATCTCTATTTATAGATCTCGAAAAATAAAAAATATTGGTATGATTTTCATAGATTATTTTTTTTGTATTGATGGATTTAAATAACAAATTTGAAATGTATAATAAAGGATAATTTAGTAACTTTGGTCATATTTTTTTGTCGTGGGGGGTGCGATTAACAACTCCCAATTGCAAACAAATACAAGTTGACTACGACAAAAAAAGGCAATCTGAAGCTTACACGAGTCAAATGTGGTCAGCCTAAGCCAGAAGTTGACTCTCCCAAATCAAACTCACTGAATGCTCAAGGATAAGTGACTCACACTAGTCACTTCGTAGTCTTGATCGAGTCAAAGTGACTCGGTCAACCTGCAATTTTCTTTAGCTATAAATAAAGACTTAGATGAATATGAGAAAGGAACTTTTTTTTTTTTTTTGAAGTCATAGGGGGTAAAGGAGCTTGGACATGACAAAGAAAGAAGGGAAATCAACATTGGGATCCTCATCAAATACTTCTTTACCCCCTTCCTTGTTTATTTATATATATAATAGAATATTGAAAATAGTGAACCACACATATAGCGACGAAAAATATGAATAAGCCTAAACTGGAATAAGGAAAAATAGGAATCGGAATAAGCATCAACCGGAATATGAAAAAATAGGAATAGGAAAACCAGAATAAGAAAAAATAGGAATAAGACAAAATCGAAATAAGATAAAATAGGAATACGAAAAAAAAGATTCTCATTTAAATTCGGCACGCACGACACCAAAAATTGATCGATCGAGTCCCGCCCCTATTTGACCGATTTGATTGTGCATACGGGACGACGCATTCCCGTCGAGACGACGGGCAGTACACTTGTGTTCATATATTATCCACTAGTGGCTGTCCCGTCGTCCCGACGGGAATGTGGGGAACAGATACTTGTTCTGAGCCTGTGAGGTCTGTATAAATTTAAACTTAAAATTTAAATGAGTATTTTTATATTTTGTCTTATTCCTATTTTGTCATATTCCTATTTTTTCTTATTCTATAATTGATTCAGAGACGAAAATACATGATTTAGCGACAAAAAAATCTCATCGTTATATGTGCGGTGGTGGATTGTAATTTATTATTATATATATATATATATTGGGTGATTTCCTCACTGTGACTGAGTAGTTTGCTTGTGGTTGTGATCATATGGATCCGTTAGATTTAAAGACTTGATGTAGAACTTTTTGCTTGTATATTGAGTGAAATGTGGTTGGAAATGAATTGCTATGAATAGATGTTTCTAATGTTACATGGTAGGTCATTGACGACATGCTTTGGTAAAATGCATGTTAGAAATGCCTAAGGAATGACGAAAGTTGAACATAGCGTGTTTATTAGCTATTGCATAGTCTTGATTGATTGTGTACGAAAGTAACATTCAATCTTGGCTATAGGGTAGACCACTAGCGAGCTTGAGCTACCGACTATTAAACGGAATGGGTGAAGCTATGAAACTCAAGTTCTACACGGTTTGATAGCGAAAAAGTTTGACAACTGTATCTCTTAAGCCATGTTTTACAACTCAAAACAGTGATTGACTCGATGATCTTACTAGGTCAATGAGATTAATGGTTCAATCAGATCGAACCATGGATTGATGCATAAATAAATATGTAATTGATAATATGTAAATCATATACAATAATGTGTCTAGTAAATGAAATATAAATGGTTTATGATATTATATACATTTATTTCATAGATTGTCAACAAAGATGTGTTAGCTTTGTTAGTAAGGTCATAAGGTGACCGTAGTTAAGGTTCCTAAGTTCGAGCAGTGTGTTGTGTTTATTTAAAAAATTATTAATGCTCATTGGACAGGTTGGACCAACCAGGTTGATCAAAAATGGGCCGATTGAATCGGGTTTTGATCGGTTCAAATACATGGGTTGTCCAATATCCAAACCAAAACGATTTATCTATTGGGTCGTGGTTCAACTGGTAAAGCCGGCCGGTTCGGTCGGATTTTAAAACATTACCCTTAAGTGTCACCACCATTCTAAGAATAAAGCAAAACTTTGACTTATAATGGAAGATATACTCCACTTAATCTAATAACAACTAAATGGAATTTTATATGTTCTTAAAATGTTCTTTGATCTTAAAATTTGATCCGGACTACTCCTTTTAGTCATATAGTCACTCTCCTAATCATTTGGAAACTCACTAAAAAGTAATCATTAATTTGATTTGTTCTAGTACTTACAAGAGTACGCTCGTAAAGAAGGATTCCCTATTTTAAACTAGTAACTCATTGATTTATTTTAGGTAATATCAATTAGGATCCTATGTTAGGCTTTTTCCTTCAGTTCGACACTAGATCACCCTACTTCTATGAATTGTTTGTACATTTTGCACGTCTAGATAAAGTAAGTCATTTTACTTGCTCAAAAACTGCAGCGTCAACTTGCAGTGAACACTTTGACGAGGTAACCATATGCATAAAATAAGTTATTCTTTATGTTACAAGTGCATTTCCATGTTAAGAAGACAATTGTTGATTTATTTGTGCATAATGCCATAAGATCGATTATGAATTCAATGGTTTCTTGGAAAGGAATTGTTCTAAGGCGCGTGTCTACACTCAGTTAACATAAACAGAAAAGAAGTGGGTAATTATGAGTGAAAAGAGAAAAGAAAACAAGTGATTTTATGAAAAATCTAAACATGGGAGTCAACCCACCCTAAACAACTAAAACATACAGATGATTTCTCATACATACCCCCATTAAAATAACCAGTCAAGGGTGCCATCCTCTTAACTTCTCTTGTTCTTGCTTCCAAACATCAATGAAACATAAAACAAAATCCTAAAAAGGAATCCCCAAGCTATAGTGACCCAAAAGCATCCCCATTTACTCAACTGGGTGACAGCCTGCTGCTTCAACAAGTCCACTCCTGTTGTCAAACAAGTTGAGCTCGTCAGTGGGAACCCCAGAGTGTGCCCCATATTCTCTAGGAGCTTCACTTTCATCGCATCCGGCACACTGCTTAAGGGAGTGTTGTCGAAGATTTGCACTCCTCGAACAAAGCATTTTCGTGGATCGTAGAACTCATTTTGTAGGACCGCTTCGTAGGGATACTTCACCAGAGATATGTAATGGAACCAAATCCAATAGTCAGGAATTCGCTCCCTGGTGATGAAGAATCCGCTGAATAGAAGAAAGTAAGCTAGAATAGCAACCACGATGGTGAAGCCGATCATGACGTGAGAAACTACACCTGATAAAAATGTGACGAACGAGCTTCCGGCCCAAAATGATGCAAATATTATCATGAAGTAGAAAAAGAATCCCGAAAATCCTCCAGCCAGTCCCACGGACCAGAACGTGATCACCGAGAAAATGAAAGATAAGAACAGCAAAGCTGGCAGAGCCACGAGCGAATGAGATAGTACGTAAGACGATCTCCTGTACGCATTATGCGCTGTCTCTCGCATAAAAATATATCGCTCTTGTAAGAACACAGGCAATGCCTCAGCACAAGTGTAAAACGTCGTGGACATTGCAAAAGCAATGAACCCAAGCCTTTCTTGAACACCCTTTGGCGAATTGTCCAACTTCCAAAATACTGTAGCTAAAATGAATCCCGTTACCACCACAACTCCCATTCGAATCCCGAACAGCTCCGGCATCCGCTTCGAATTCAGCATTGATCTCTTCGACAGCACGCCCATTTCAATCCATACCGAGTTCGCAAAAGTGGGCACCATTGACCCTGGATTCGACCCGTTGTTTCCTGCCCCGGAGACTAGCTTTCCTCCGGATATGCTTGCACTTATAGCCTCTTTTAACGACAACTCGTACTCCACACCATTAGAATTTTCGTTACGGTTGTGCTTAGTTTCCCAACGTTTATGAAACTCAACCAAGCTCCGAGTCCCACCCGGTGACTCCTCCATCTCTCGAATCAAGTCGAGCGCGAACTCGGTTCGATTTTCCGCCTCAGGAATTTGATACCCAAATTCTGAAAAATATGGCGCTAGATTACCGGGCGAACCGCTGTAAACGGTCTGACCACGTGAGAGGAAAATCAACCGGTCTAGCAACCCGAGGATTCGAGAACTTGGCTGATGGATGGACATAATTACAACGCTGCCACTCTGCGCGATCCTCTGTAGAACTTTAACCACCATGAACGCGCTGGTCGAATCGAGTCCGGAAGTTGGTTCGTCAAGGAAGAGGAGGATCGGGTCGTGTATGATATCTGTACCGATCGACACGCGCCGTCTCTCGCCTCCGGAGACGCCTCTGTGACCCTCGTCTCCGATCACTGTGTTAGCGGCGCTCCGGATGCCGAGCTGGTCGATTAGGGCTTGGACTCTGGCGCGCTTTTTCGACTTGGAGAGACTCCGCGGGAGGCGAAACTCGGCGGCGAACATGAGCGTCTCTTCCACAGTGAGCATCGGGAAGAGGAGGTCGTCTTGCATGACGTAAGCGGAGATCACTTTGACGAGGCGCGAATCCAGTGACTCGTTGTTTAGTTTCACTGTTCCTTTTAGACTGTCTTTTGCGATTCGATTCGCTAGGGCGTCGATTAGTGTTGATTTACCAGATCCGCTTGCGCCGAGCACCGCCAGAATCTCCCCGTCCCTTGCCTCGCCTGATATTCCGTCAAGTAGGATTTTGGTCTTGGTCAGGACGCGTTCGTCTGTGTTGTTGAGGTGTTTGGGTGTATTTGGGCGATGGAGAAGCGATTGGAAGCTGAGTTTATAGTGGAGCTTTACGCTGTAGGTGAGATTACTGAACGAGAGAACGAATGGAACTTTTTGATGGCTGTAATCAACATCATCATATTCTTGATCATGTTGTTTGTGGGATCCTTTCATTTCAATCACTTGATGTTCTGGTATTTGGTTTTCAGTGCCAACTGTATTATTGATGCTTGCGTCTCCAACATGTTTGAGCAGCTGTCCAAGAGTTGGATTCGGAGATCCCGAGGTGTCGACCTTAGTGGTTGTGGCTTTTCGGCGGTTGAAGAATGACCATGGGTCACTGATCTCTGACAATATATTTGCAGGTACGATGCCAGCCATTTTCTCTGCTTATCTTTATGTCATTTCATTCAGCAATGGAGAGAAAAGTGAGGTTTATAGAAATTTATAGACATAGCGTGAGGCAGCATGCATAATGGGTAAGAAAAGCATTTGGACGACAATATGTAAATGGCAGATGAGATGATTTTGTCAAACAAACAAACCCCTTTTATATAGATATTTGAGTAGTCTGCTATTCCAGGTTTTATTGTTGAGAAAGATGAAAATCATTTCTTAGTATGTAAAAAGAAAATGCAGCCAGTATATATGTAGATCTTCTGTGTATCAAGGTTGATCTGGTCGAATTTAGAATGTTAATATGGTCAGTCCAAGATAACAGGTAAATACTTCATTGCAACTAACAGTATTCTCTTTTTGTTACAGAGTGGATACGATGCATGTGTCTGAGATATGCATGTGTGTCATTTTTTATTATTGAAATGTCAGATGAATAAATGACATGTAATGTAATATGAGTTACATTTATTTGTATGTCTTGAGTGTTGATAGAATTCAGAATTTACAGTTCAAATGAAGTGTTTGAGAATTGGGAAAAAATTCATTTGCATAGGTGTGTGAGAAGTTATGTACAGGTGAACAAGTAAAGTCCCATGAAAACTTAAGTTGTTTGACTATTGATGATTTGTTCTCTGTACGTTTGTTACTTATTGGTGTGGTATATGGAGTGTGCTAGATAAATGGATGAGGACTTCAAGATAAAAGTGTGTTCTCTCACTTAGAGAGGAAAATAATGTGATGAAATTAGGTAGGGTGTTATACCTACACAAGAGTACTAATCTTAGTGCATCAAGAGTTCAAGTGTTTAGAGTTGCAAAATGCAATTGATTTAAGAACTCAATCAAATCCCTATTAAAAAAACATGCTATTAGTTGCCACTTTTTTCTTCCCTATGTGTTCCCACCACAGGTTTATTCTTTACATTAACTAATTGTGTCATGTATCTTCCAAATTTGTAGGAGTTTGCTGCAATTTTCAGCTTAGGTGGTAATTAATAATGCTGTCAAAAATTCTTCTGTGATGCTTAATCCTCAGCTACAAAGTTTGGCAATGGTAATTGCTTACTGCTATCTTTATTAATAAAGTTAGGTTTTGGCCAAAGATCAATCGAAAACTAAATATAGTTCTAGCCTTCCTCTCAAGGTCTCCCTTAATGGTGAAGTATACAAGGATGATTTACATTATATTGTTCATTAAATGTGGTAGGTAAACTTAATGTGGAGTTGTGCAAGAAAAGAGATCAGTCCTGTTACAGGTCTGTTTATTTAATCAACTTATAAATAGCTGAAGTTATCTGGCTAAAGCTGGCTTACACGCCTTGGACGAGTATCAACCAAGATTTGTTATTGACAATCTTGTTAAAACAAGATAATTATTGTATGTAATTAAGTACATAGAAATATATTTATAGGGATATGCATTAGCTGATTAATGAGAACCTAAAATCAGACTTCAAATTTTGGTTCATTAATTTAACGATTAAGAGGAAAAGGATCCTGCATATGCGACTACAGCATCCTCTCCTGTCGTTGCTAGTTATAATTAAACGTATCTGTTGTTAGATAATTAAATATAGTAACAGTCAGTTCCCATTTCATTACCGAAGTCTCTCCCTTAATGACAATATTATATTGGTGCTTCAGGTTTTGATTCATTTTTTATACGGGTACAAAATTTTCGTACAAGATATGTCTATTACCTATAATTTAATTGAAATGCATTCCACATTTGATTCATTTACCCATCAATCTTCGCGCGCCAAGATAATCCTCTCAACTCGAAAAAATAAAAAGAAAATACGTTATCTACTCCCAAACTAATGAAAACCTTCCATATTCAAAGGGAAGAAATCACAAACGTTCATGCCGGGATTAATAACACAACTTTCACACATTAGAAACTGTTCCAAGGCAAGGTTCTGATTCCATTTTGATTCACAATAAATAGTCTCTTTTTTCCATTTAAACTCAGACGGTTTATGACTTCTAAAAACTGAAATCAGAAGTGAAAATGATTAATATTAGGTCCAACTTATCAGGACTCAAAATTGATTGAAAATGATGAGTCAATTCAATTTTAATGGTTGGAACCTAACACTGGATGGGTAGGCCGAAGCTTGGCCAAAATTGTTGCTTTACTGTTTAATTCGAATCGTCCTTGTTTTTGGGAGGGAGAAAGGAAGTATCACATGTGTGTGGGTGTAGTATGAAATGCATGCGAGGATCAGGAAGCATAATTATCATATTCATACATTCATGAAGCACTCATATTTATAGTTGCAAGAGAAGATATCGTAGTAACAAATGCACATGGAGCCAATTCACATTTTTAACTTCACTTGCTTGATAATCCCTCCATCCTGGTTTGATCTTTTTATTTGAGTTGTGTCACAATTTTTAAAGAAATAATGTAAGAGAGAAAATAAGATAAATGTAAGTGAGTCGAGAATAAAGTATGAAAGAAATTATTATGTGAGAGATAATGTAAGAATAAAACTGTCTAAAATAGAAACAAGAAGAACAAAAATAGAATATCCAAAATGGAAACAAAAAAACAAAAAAAGACATAAGAGTAGTTGTTATGCCATGCGTAATCGTAAAACTGCATCATTTACCAGTTCTGGTTTCAAAGTCGTCATGTACATTGTTGAAGAAATACAGATACCTATTGCGAATGGTAACTTGCAAGAAATTACGCATATTTTTCTTTTATTCTATGGAAATGTTAGCGATGTGGCTTGTGTATAAGTATCATCGTGACCGGTGTAAAAAGATAGTGCAGATCGTAAAGGTTGGACTAACTTGAACCTCCACCCTGAATCTATGGTGTTAATTAATCTTCTGATGCCCATCATGCATGTTCTTTATGGATTTATAGGGTATGGGCCTATGGGGTTTATGGTGCTGTGAAGAGGATTTGTAAGCTTAATCAGGGGAAAGATGTACAATTAATTACAGAGGTATTTTTAGCGGCCAATACATTTATGATAGCACAACAAGTCAACAACAGCTCATGCACAGATTACAGACCGACCCACAATTGATATCTAACTGAAATTGATATATTGGGGGCCATGGTCACATTTTTACAATAAATAAACCGACGAGAGGACAACTTTGGCATCGGCAGCTCTCAATCTGGGACGCCTATCTATGTGTATCGACGTCTTCCTCTAAGAATAACACCCTCATGCAAGCAGAAAAATCGGCACACACACAATCACAAATCAACCGCAGAAAATAAACGAACACAAAACACAATATTTAACGTGGTTCAGTTGTCTCTCCCAACCTACATCCACGGACAACTAAGATGAATTTTATTAGGCTTTGTTGTAGTCAGATTGCAATACATAACATTGTATTTATAGAAATTATTATTGGACCGGGCCCTGACCCAATAATTGTTACGTCGGCTTCACTACCCAACAAATCTCCCACTTGAAGTCACGGAACAATGTTCAGCAAGACTTCACACGTGTTCTTCATTAATCTGTCAACGAAACATCATTGTTCTCACACTTCTAGTTGTCACCAACCTTCTTTATCGCTTAGAAGACTCCGTTGAAGCTCGGACTCCGCTGAGCTTCAACACACCAGTCATGGCTAAATCTGTCACTGACTCGCTCTCCTCGGTTCCAACCGGCTTTCACTGCTGTAAGCACATCTTGCCGGATCCTGAAACGCCATGAGAACAACAAACACTCTCCATACTTAGCAACACCTCTTCTGGAGATGTTTCAACAGATGGAATTCTGGTTCTCCTGACCAACTGTCTTATCGGAATATTGGCAGGAACACCACCCGTGCTCTCACTGCTACTGATACCTCTGACTGGTCTACATGAATCCTTCCATGCTCGCTCAAACTGAATCTGACCTCTGGCTCTCGATTTCTCTCGGTTTTTCTCTTGCCAAGATAACCCTCTCCTGCCTACGAGATTCAGTGAACCAGACTTTGTTTATCTTCTGAACCGGGACGGTCACTCCTCAGACGGTACTACGACCTTATACAACAAACTTTTCTTGCTCCCGCGAGCTACGATAAGATTTCCCTTTAAGACCTTCCACTTTGCATTTTCGAACTTCACCACGTGTCTTGTGCATCCAACTGACTGACAGAAATCATACTTTTCGTCAATCCTGGAAAAACTCTGACATCCTTCAACGTCCAAAAATCGACAGGCGTCTTCAACACTATGTCTCCCTTTCCCATAACATCAAGAGTTCTATCGTTCACAAGTCGTACCATTCCAAAGTCTCCAACTACTAGATTTTGCAATGCTTCAGTGCTGTGGGTAGCATGACATGAAGCACCATAATCTACGACACAGGGATCCCCATTGCTCTCTTCACTACAGAGAAGAAGATCACTTACAGGATCTTCAGCAATAGTCACTCTATTCTTCTGGTATTGATCCTTAAAATGCCCCACCTCCCCACAGTTCCAACATGTTACACCTGAGCTGTCACGAGTCTTTGACTGACCACTTCTTCTGTTCTTGCTCCCACTGCCTCTACTATTCCTTCTGGCTCGACTCACATTTAACAGTTCACCCGAGGATTCCCCAGAACTCTTTCTCCTGACATCCTCGCCAAGAATGAGATCACGGATCTTCTCAAAAGTGAATCCATTAGGCCTCGCTGAACTCGTAACAGCTGTTATGGTTTCAGACCAACTGTCAGGTAATGACGATAGCAACAGTAGAGCTTGAACCTCATCATCGAACTTAATGCCCACCGACCCAAGTGAGGTATACCTCGATTATCCTCCATTGAGTGAGCTGACATCTTCGGGCCATCACTCAAGCTACACATCTTATATTATGAGTCCCTCCATTGAGGTATACCTCGATTATCCTTAATTACTAACACCTTACCACTGCAGGTAATATCAATAACCAAGAATACATTAAGAACAAGTCTTTCAAATACGATAACTCTTCCACTACATTCACGCTATCACTCACGATTATCGATGTTATAACTAGCATTAACGTACGTACTATCATGCATAGCTACCGTAGTTAGTGTCAATTCTACATTAATCCGATTAATCACCTCAAGCCATTGTTAGTGTTGATTATTAACCTAGGCAATTCATGAAATTAGGCATTCATCTAATGCTAAATAATAAATATGAGCATGTGAATTAGAACATGTAGAATTGAATAAATTGTATAACAAAAATCATAAATTAGTCATTCGTCACATAGGTTGAGTTTGGATACAACACAAGATCCGTAGGATCTCACTACTCATGGTAATAAAACCAAAATACATGTATAAGAAGAAAGTATGAACAAAGGAACCGTAAGTAGAGAAGAATTGATCTGCACCACGAAGCCGAATCATGGCGCCTCAATCTTCTCTGAGTCTTTGTCATCGCTTCTTCTCTCATATAAATTAAAGCTCTAATCTCCAAAATCAGTCTCCTTCCCCTAATCAGTCTATTTGCTCTAGGATTTCTTCCTCCTCTATTTATATGAGTCCAAGAAATTAGGAAATCCAGCTCAAAAAAGAAAATTGCCGACGTCAGCACATTGACACGAATGACAGGCAAATAGCTTGCGCAGATGATGTACAAATAGCATGGGAACTTCTTGACGCGTGTAAAACAGTGGTGTATTTTGTCACGCCAAAAGATATTTGTAAAAACCAGGGTGACCTGGTGTCGAACCCAAAGGAACGGTTTACACTTAGTTGAAAAAGTTATTTAAACTAAAAGGGGGGTTTTCAAAGTGTTTGATTTTAGAACGAAAGTGTTTTGGGAAAAGTATTTTAATAAGAAAGATGATCGGGGTTTAATTTTACCAAAAGTACTCAAAGGTTTTTATGAATAAATTC
>JAWWMW010001600.1:0-10598 GCA_035048345.1 Echeveria elegans | reverse complement strand
AAACCGTGATAACTACCAAACGGGAAGATAATAATGGGACGGAGGGAGTACTATTTATTTTTCTACTTTTATATTATTTTTTCACTCAAACAATCATTTTTCTCTCAATACACTCTCTCTCCTACTTTATTATTATTCACTTTTCTACTTTTATACTATTCACTCACTCACACAACCATTACATTCTTAATATTTGTGACAAACCACCAAATGTATAGAATATTTCAGGACGGAGGGAGTAAATCATAACTCATTGGCATAGGAATCACATATGTATTCAGCTTATGCATGAAGCCTGTTAAACTTAGTTACCTTAGTGAACGAATTAAAATCTCGTGAGAGTTTTCAGAACAGAAATACTCACAAATCTCAAATACATGCAGTGATGTCACAGAGTATTGTTAGCTCCCGGACTTTTTTGATTAGGCCATTCTTTCGCTTCTTGAAAGCTGTCTTGAGCACCTTCTCGTCTGCTAAGCGTGCCATTTTTGTTTATGCCTCGCGCCATTCCTGAGCTGTTGAAAGAATTGCACAACTGAAAATCAATGGAAAGTGATGTGTTTTCTTAAAAGTTTCATAGCTAGTGATGATTGATTTGGAAATTAATTTAAGAATCTATAATATACTTTCAGAGATTTGTAATGGTTACTATACTTTATTTATTGTTATTTATTTTGAGGAAAATCTTTCTTAAAGCTTAAATTATTATTTTTTGTTAGGTAAAGCCTTAATTATGACATTAGTTTCCGTCTTCTTGTGTGTTTACGTGAGAGCTCAGACGCAATATGGGACAACCTTGACTATTGGCGAATATGAAGAATAGCACTTTTCACAAATTATAAAGAAGAGTTTGATTGAGCAAGAGGTAAGAAAAAAGAGCCGTAACCAGAAGTTGATTCCGAGCTACATGCATATTAAGCACTTTTCACAATACGTCGTTGATTAGTGCCGTAATTTAATTTAACGGTAGGACCAAATCGGCTTAGTCAACGGAAGTTAAACAATTAATACGAAAGTCAACATTAAGTTCAACATATTTTAGGACTTTTTAAAGTTGAGGGTTAATATGGCCGAGACGGGAAAGTTCGGGGTTTAAATAACATTTTTAATATCAGATGAATAATGACGTGCAATGAAGCGTTTGAGAAATGGGAGTTGTGTTTATTTGTATGCATGAGTGAAGATATACACTTTAGAATTTACAGTTCAGATGAAGTGTTTGAGAAATGGGAAAAAGTTGGTTTGCAATAGTGTGTGAGAAGTGAACAAGTTACGCCCCATCCACACTTAAAGCTGTTTGACTGTTGATGATTTGTTGTATGTACGTTTGTTACTTATTGGTTTGGTATGTGGAGTGTGCTAGAGAAATGGACGAGGGCTTCAAGATAAAAGTGTGAGAAGAAAATAATGTGATGGAATTAGGTAGGTAGGGTGTTATACCCACACTAGATTACTAATCATCCTATTTTTTGATTGCAAAATAGGATGATTCTATTTGTTGAAGGCAGTCTGGTTAAAACAAAGATAATTATTATGTGTTACAAAGTACATCAGAATTTCAATGTGGAGACTTGCACTTGCTTTTCATAATATTATTTGTATGATATGCATGAGCTGATTTATTGAAACCTAAAATCAGACTATAAAGTTTGATTAGACGGTTCTCAATAATATAACGATTAAGAGAAAAAAAAGTGCTTGCAGCATATGCATCATTCCCTGTCCCGATGGTTTGTTTTCCATGCCAACATGACCTCATATGTGAAGAAGATTGAAGTTGCTGTCCGTATATAGTAGTTACAGTAACAGTCGGTTCCCATCCAAATCGGCGGATTCAAACCTAAGTCACTCTAAATTTCAATGTTACATGTGTCATTTTGATTATAAAAAAGATAGTCAATTTCTTTTATTCAAACTCTGTTTATGACTTCAAAATATATGAAATCACAAGTGAAATGATTAATATTAGTTAGGTTCCAATCCAAGTTTATATGGCGTGTCAATTCAATTTTAATCGTTGGAACCTAACGTTGGATGGGTAGGCCAAAGCTTGACAAATTTGTTGGTTATTTATTGTTCAATTTAGAATCATCCTATTTTTTTATCATGAAGGTCACATGTGTGCGGGTGAAATACGAAATGCATGCGAGGACCTGGAAAGCATCATTGTCATATTAGTACTGTCATCAAGCACCATATTTGTAGTTGTAACATGGTGAGAAGATATGGTAGTAACAAATGCACATGGAGCTAGTTTACATATTGATTTCACTCGCTTAGTAGTTGTTATGCCATGCGTAATCGTAACTGCACCATTTACCAGTTCTGGTTTCAAAGGACTCATGCTCTTACATTGTTGAAATAATATCATATACTAATTGAGAATAGTAATAATACCATATTTGTTTTTTCCCGTGGAATTGTTGTGTGTATAATACTCCTATGTATCATCATGACTGATAAAAGAATAAACTGCATATCGTAAAAAGCTGGCCCAGCTCCCTCCAGAATAAATATGGTGTTTATCAGCTTCTGATGCCCGCGGTCATATGCATGATCTTCATGGATTTATAGGTATGGCGTTTATGGTGCTTTGAAGAGGATTTGCTTTTAGCTTAATCAGGGGAAGCATGCATGCACTATTTATTAATTACAGAGGTATGTTTAGCGGCCAGTACATTTATGACAACCGCAGCTCATAAACAGATTACAGACGACCCACAATTGATATCTAACTTTGAATTAATACTTGGGGGCCATGGTCACATTTTTACAAAAAATACACCGGCAAGAGGACAACTTCGGCATCGGCAGCTCTCAATCGGGGGCGGCCTACACCTATGAGTATCAAGCTCTTCCACTACTCACGTTTTGTTGGTATATTTGAAAGCCACACTTACTTCGTTTCCATCCACCCGGATGCAAATGCAACAAGTCCTTTTTCGTTTCAAATGCCAACTGAACTTATTTATCATAGTTACTTCTCTTTTGCCCAACTCTTAGTATTATATTAGTATCTGTGTTAACATCATCTAAAGATGTGTGATGTGATCTGTCATCAACATCATCTTTAGTTTAGGCTAATTAGATACTGCACTAATTAACTCAGCTAGCTACCCGTTTATCTCTAAATTTAAACATGAGCTGGTGTTACAATTGCCCTGGCATAGGGGAAGAAGACTAAACGTTTATGGTATGTGCATGTCATAGTAATATTTTCATTACTAGCTCTGCGTCCGTCGTCCCGACGAGAATTTTTTTCGTGTCTTAATTCGATTCTCCTCAAATTTTCTAACGTATTTCAAATAATTTTTAATTTGTACATATGAATTTTTAATTTTAAATGGGTTAATTTTTTAATTTTAATTTAATACGAATTTGGAATTTCTATTTTTTTAATTTTAAATGAGTATTTTTGTTTTTATCTTATTTCTTTTTTGTCTTATTTCTAATTCATTTAATGACAAAAATGTATGATTTAGCGACGAAAAAAAAATCGTAGCTAATTGTGTATTGAGGACATAAACCAATTATTAGGATAGACTATAGAGTGTTTCCTTATGCGGTTGATGCATGTCCAAAATAAGATACATACGCCTAAATTGACGTTGGACGGTTCCTAGCTTGGTGCATGTGTCCATCAGTTGCTATGTTCCACCTGCATGATGCTCGTCCTATATAGCGAAGTACTATTTAAATCAAAGTCAAACCATGCTCGTCCCTGCTGAATCGGGTTAGTCAGTCGTCCTTACTGCTTTCAATGCTCGTCAGACACTATGCAACACCTGCAGCAGCTTTTGGATATCGAATATCATCAGTCTAACAATGCAGATAATTTACTAATACTACAGATTTTCTGGATTAGAACAACTCAATTGGACATTGGGATAAAGGCTCTCAAATTTTCAATTAATTTACGGGTTCAAATATTTGTGGCTGTTCTGTTACTAGAACAAAGCGGGAATGTTAAGGTCTTGTTATAAGGTCAAGCTGCGTGTGTAGGCAGAGGCGGAGCCCACCGTGGCAAGAAATTTTGTCAACTACCGTGAAGAACCTTGCCCTGCCTCCGCTCCCACTTCGTCTTCCCCGGCCATCGTTTGCTTTTTTTTCTTTTTATTCGTAACAAAATGATGGTATTCTATTAATCATCAAAACGACATCGTTTTGTTATGAAAAAAAAAGGGCAAACGAATAGAAACGACAGACGCAATATGACGATAGACACCAGAAGCGAGCGGCGGGCGAGACATCAGACGCGAGACTGCAAGATTAGGGTAAGAAATTAATTAATTTTGCACTATGGGCACAACCTTTTGAACAAGAGTGCACTATTAGCACAATCTTTTGAACAAGAGCCTGAAGAATTCCGTGAGCTGGTATGATTTGTTTGCGTTTGCTTGTCAAACAATGTGTTGTGCATAGTATTCAAAACTAAGCTTCATGTCATTTCTCCTTACTGTCCAACAAATATTATGGGGGAACCCCCTTATCCGACCCCATGATAGAAAAATCATGGCTCCAGCCCTGTATGTAGGCTCATTTCTCCAAGTTTTAAGCGTAACCTCGTCACATATGACTTAGCTAAAACATGCTCAAAATCTAAATTAAACCCACATGGCATCCTGTATACAAAAATTTCTAAAAAGGCGCCTCTCCAACGTCATCATCTGCTTAGATAAAATTTGTCGATAATAATTTTAGCTCGATATAGTTGCTATCCACTCGCTCTCGTTATTTCTCTGCCTCGTCCTTATTTTTTTCAACCAACTTGATTTGTATCTCGTCTAATTTGGGGCTTTGATGCGTAAGAGTTGTTCACACTGATGGTTTTGCTGCACTTGCTGTCGCCATTAGCTTGAGAATTAAGGTTTGATGAAGTGATTTTTTCATTTTTTGCATTTTAAGTGTTTTCCTTTGTTAAAATTAATTTTGTAAATTAGGGTTTGTGTGTAACCAATAGTTGAGATTTCAATATAATTCTACTTGTACTTACTGAATGGGGTCTTCATTTACCCAACTGCTAAATGAAAGCATATGCGAAGGGAGCGAAGGAATGGGCTCTTAAGAACAATTGCCTCAAAAAAAAGGACGGCGGTCAGATGACTTCTCAATACAAGAAGACGTGTTACTCATATCGGTGGGGGAAATATTAGCTTGGACCCGATAAAAACAACAATCAATCAAATTGCAGGAGTAGAATTGCAAGTTATCTTGATGAGCATAAATCATTCACAAGTGAAAAAACTACAATATATTTGACTAATCGATGATCCACCATACAAATATTGATTAGCATGTTCCAAAGATAGTACAATCAAATAGAGGGAAGAAATCAAAGTGGACCGCGGCCTTCAGCTAGTTCAAACAAATGAGAATTATCTAATACATATATGTCATTTAACGAACCACAAATCAAAAAAAAACGTGTCAGATCCAGAGGTCATATGAGGCCAAAACTTTTAAAATAATAGTGGGTTCATGAACATGATTTGTGTATATCCTTTGACATGCAGTTGGACAATTCTTCCACTTTCAATGCATATAATCAATACTGCCCAACATACCAATAAAGCCTCGATCTTTTGCTACAACCAACAATCTAGCCAATCATCATTATTTGGTCTTCTCATATATTCAGAATCAAATATTTTCACGATTCCTCTGGCAAATCTTCTTAGGCTCAATATCGATGTGCTTTCACCGATTCTTATATAATCATCAGTTGCGTCAGCAACAGTTCTATAAAGCAAACATTCGAATCACATTTGTTGTTTTTTTGGAGAGTAGATAATCCTCGAACTCCCACCACATCTTCTCTCTGAGTGAAGCAATCATCATGAGCTAAAATCTATCATTAAATAAAATTAAGATCTGGCGCACCATAAATATCCTGCGAAATATGGACTCTGGATATGTAGAATAGTGTCAAAAAATAATCACGATATAGTCTAGCATGCCCTTCTTCCCTATTGCGATTAATAACACGATAATTTATCACAGATCCGCTTCGACGATGTGTTGCACCTTCACTTTCACCTTCACAATAATGTTCACTAATAATACCTATTGCATGTAGTTCTTTATCTATTTCATCTTTCATCCTCTTTTTCCACTATTTCAGTAGGTTGTGTGGCTTTATGTTTTGAGGTAGAATTGAAGCGTGGAGAGTGGAGAGTTCATTGAGGAAGAGAAATGTGCTGGAATGAAGGGTGCATAGATAAGTCTTGAATTTCACTATACCAATCTAGCAATTTGGCACCATTTGCGTCCAACAAATGTAGAGTCCACGTAGACGCAAATGTCACAATCGATGCTAATTTGCGTAAGAAAATTTAGCAGAAAAAATTAGCGGCTTATATTTATATTTGAATTTTTTAAAATTATAAATACAACAGCGTACACGTGGACGCTAAAATTAAAATGTTTTTTTAATATATATTATACATATTTTCCTTAAATTTATATGTACGTAAATATTTTTATTAAAATTAGAGATAAATCAATGTCAACGCGGACGCAAATTATTTTGGCCGCTATTTTTACGTCCACGTGGACGCTAAGTTCAATCTGCGTGCAGCGTTTTAGAGTCCAAAATTTACATCCATTTTGTGATCAACATTTGCGTCCACTTTTTACGAAATAGCGTCCACTTACCATTTTCTTGTAGTGTTTGACGCCAACTTTTTTGCTTTTTCTTTTTTAAAATATTCATAATCGTTATCTTTTACTTCGCTTGATTACATATTGTGCTTCATTTAATTATTATTTTTGTATCATTCCATTTGGCAAACTTCAATAAATCCTTGCTTCTTGTTTTTTTACATACTCAATGTACATAATACCCCATCGGTGCAAAACCTAATTTGCATCCTATAAATTATAGGAAAAACTAATATTGTATATGTTTTTTAGTTAACTAATTTACCTGATGCATTGAAGTTGTTCTAATACACTCCAATCTTCACACAAAGCACTTTTTCAGTAAGATGAATAATTAGCAATAATCCACAGTTTCATGTTAGAATGATATCCATCAAGCTAGGTATACAAAATCTTTGCTTCTACTAAAATTTATTCCATGTGAATTTTATTTAAAGGCCATCAGGATGCGTTGACGGATGAGAGCAACAACTTATTTCGACATTCGGGTGACTAAAGACTAAAGAGCCACGCTTGGCCCACCAGAAGCTTTGTTAGATGATCTTCTGTAAAAACTATTTTTTAGATAGAAGAGAAGTATTTCAACACGTGTATTATTAAATGACTTCAGCCCTCGATCATGGACGTGCCAATTTCTTACGGTGCACAAGGACAAGGTTGGAGGGTTCTCCCGAGAACGAGGTTACATTGTTTTGCACCAAAGAGACCAGAGTATGTTGGCAATCCAGATTATGAGTAAGAAAAATATTGTATTATATGGACTCAAATCAGCAGGTCCCAGATGAATGAATTTCCATGTATTCTCTATATGCATTTACATTTCAGACGAAGAAGATCTTGGATCAACAACTTCCACTTCTGTACTGCCTTATCGATCAGATTCTCCTCTAACCATCTGGGAGAAAACTCTGCTCATAGAAACACCATCAAAATCATCAATCAACTGTGAATTGGAGATGCTGGCCTCCCAGCTACTTGTTCTGTTATTATGAGAGAATGTCCTATTATGGGAATCCGGTTTTATCACACTCCCTTGTAGTTGTAGAGCGCATTCCAAATTCCACAGAACTTCTCCCATGGAAGGCCTATCGACGCCATATTGCGCAAGGCACTTTCCAGCAGTTTCTACAAACTTTTGTAAAGATTCGGGTTTGATTTCATCCCTAATACGGTGATCTACAATTTTGGCCACCTCACCTCTCTTTATTGATTTTGTTACCCAATCTATCAAGCTCACGCTATCTTTTGGAAGGGATGGGTCGATGACGGGTCTTCCACAGAGGATTTCAAACAAGACCACTCCAAAGGAGTAGACGTCCGACTGCTTTGTCAGTTGCTGTCTTGTTAAGTATTCGGGATCAAGGTAACCAAAGCTTCCTTTCACTGCCGTACTGACATGAGACTTATCAATGTCAGGGCCAATTTTCGATAGTCCAAAATCAGCTACTTTAGCTAAGAAATTCTCATCCAGCAGGATATTTGCCGTCTTTACATCCCGATGAATAATTGACTTTGCTGAACCTGTATGAAGGTAGTGAAGGCCTCTGGCTGATCCTATACAAATTTCAAGCCTTTTTGTCCATCTCAAACTGGGATGATCTGACCCATACAAGTGATCCTTGAGAGTACCGTTTTCCATGTACTCGTAAACAATGATCATCTCACCTCCTTCATCACAGTATCCAATTAAGGACACAAGATGACGATGGCGAAAGTGAGACAGCATTTCAATTTCAGTACGAAACTCCGCAAGGCCTTGAACTGAATGGGGATTTCCCCTCTTGACTGCCACCGTAGTGTTATCTCTCAAAGTGCCCTTGTAAACCTTGCCAAATCCACCAACACCAATCACTGATGTTTCACTGAAGTTACATGTGGCGTCTTTGATCAACACAAATGGGAATTGATAACCGAGCTTGGAATTGGAAAATAAGGATGCTCCATCAGGTATTTTACCACCCTCCATCGAAACCATGTATGACTCAGTTGCATTTAACTGATCAAGAGACAAGTTGTCTGTTGATTTTTCTCTCTTCTTGCACATAAATACCAGCATTGTGGCAAGGCCAAGCGCTAAAAGTAACACCGCAAAGGACACTCCGACAATCATTACAACATTTATCTTTCTGACCTCCAAATTAGATTCTGATGAAGCAAGGCTGCCACTTGAGCTGTTGAGTTTCATTATCTCCAGTCCATTCAGGATTGCACTTGGATATTGAGTATTGACAACAGATGGACCAATACTTACGTTAAGCAGTCGATCATTTACCATCAGGATGACATCCTTGTAAAAAGCAGAGCCAAAGACATTTAATGTCTCAACGTCAAGATTCCTAATAACCACCTTGGAATTGACATAAATAGTGAAGGCAAGCTGACCAATACCAAGATGAAGATCAATAATGTTGCAGACATGAAATCTCATTAGATACATAAACCCCGGATCAACATCAAAATTCCAAGTAACTTTGACATTGCTCGTAGGATCCCATTCTGAATTCAATCTAGTGGCAGAGCCATACACCGAGCGGGGGGCAATAAATTCGCTTGACAAGTTAGCATATTTTACAACACTTTCATTACGTACGACAACCCCAAACTTATTATGCGTCAAAAAAGAATCATCAGAAACCCAGAGACGCCATAAAGAATCATTGGATGGTAAAACGGTCAGGTTACCCATGTTGACCCTTGAAACAGTCTCCAAGCCCTGGTTTTGAAGACTGATCAGAGGAACCTCCAAATCAGATGTGCTGACAAAATCAGGAACAACCTCATTCGGGAGCAAAATGATTTCCAACGCATTGACAAAGGCAAATGAATCATGAGCAGCAACAAATGTGAGGATCAGCTCATCAGAGTCAATGTTCAACGAGTACTCCTTAACCACAGAACCATTCTGAATTTCAAAGTCTTTCAAAAGGGTAAAATTTTGTGCAGACACGGAGAACTTGGCTTTATTAAGATCATAACTTCCGTCCACAAATGGAAAGAAATAAAGGCGAATCCAGTGGCGGCCGCGTTGCCTGATCGGAAACACATAACTAGAAGTCCCCATAAGCACTCTAGCTGTTCTAAAGAGTGTATGGCTGTAAACAGACGACACATTATCCGAACTTGTCTTGACAGAAATATCTTGCGTAGTTGTCAAGACATCAGTATCAAGTTTATCAGCAAGAAACAGTCTACCATCAACTGAAGTATTCCCAGATGAGCCACAATCTATCAAGATATTATCCAAAGGAACAAACCCTAAGGAGACTTTTATCAAACAGGTGATAGACAACATGCAAACAACCGATATTAAGCAGCAATAATCAGGCATATCCGACAACCTATAGGGATATACAGATTGGGATTAGAAGAATTCAGAATCCAAAATCAACCCAGATCACCAAATCCACTGAAACATCAGAAAGATGAAAACTTTGTATCAGATGGTATCATAAAATAAGGAGTTTGAGGATGACTGAGACAGGTAAATAAGAGGAGCAGTGAGGGAGTCAATCCGCAAATGGTGGTTAAGATGTTGAGAGATTAGGACACCAGCAACAGCAGGCAGCAACTAAAGAAATAGAAGAAAAACAACCAACTGATGAAAAAAGTGGAGCCTTTTTATTTGACAAACTCAGAGAAACATACGAAAATGTGATATAACTGAAGACAGCTAAGCTTGAAGAGGCATTTTTCAAAGGGGTCCTGAAACTGGATGGGCCTTGGCGGGCGCTTTGGGAATGAATGGTCTGTTGGCTCTTCCATTGTCGTCTTGCTCCGAAGCTTCCTATAGAGTCTCCACTGAGAATATTTTTATACTTGACCTCAATAATTATTTGATTTTTTGAGTTGATTGCTCAAAAATACATGTGTAATATAGTCAGGTAAAAAATGTTTAAATATAAAAAGTATAAAGAGATCATAACCATATATGTAACTTC
>JAWWMW010001598.1:65445-76956 GCA_035048345.1 Echeveria elegans | reverse complement strand
GGAGTGTGTCCGTTTGAGTTTGGATTTATGCATGAGCCGATTCAGGCATTGTCCATTACGGATAATGCGGTGAATGGGCTTTTTGCTATTGATATCGTGTTAACATTTTTTGTTGCTTATATGGACAAAACTACGTATTTATTGATTGATGATCATAAAGCTATCGCTAAGAGGTATTTGCGGACATGGTTTGTGCTTGATGTCATTTCGTGTATACCATCGGAGCTTGCTCGAAGTGTGTTGCCTGGAACACTACAGACATATGGATATTTTAACATTTTGAGGTTGTGGCGGCTTAGGAGAGTCAGTGCTATGTTTGCAAGGTGATCTATTCATCGACTGCTGTTAATTTTTTTGATATTTTTTTTCGGTTTTGTGATTTCTTATGTTGGGAATTTCAGACTGGAGAAGGATCGAAAATACGATTATTTCTGGGTCAGATGCACAAAGTTGTTATGTGTAAGGGAGAACTTATTTCTGAGAGTTTTGGAATTATTATACATTTTATGAGTCTGAATAGTTGAGGTTGTTTATCTGCAGGTGACACTCTTTACTGTGCATTTTGCGGCATGTGTGTTTTACTTGTTGGCCGATAAATATAAGGATCCGGCGAGGACTTGGATTGGGTTGTCGCAGCCGGAATTTCATCAGACCAGTCTGGGTTATCGATATGTAACGTCAATGTACTGGTCAATGACCACTGTGACCACAACTGGGTATGGTGATCTACATCCAGTAAACTCTGGAGAAATGATTTTCGACACGTTCTTTATGCTCTTCAATCTTGGACTATCTTCGTATCTGATTGGTAACATGACAAATTTGATCGTTCATAACACTAGTAGAACTAGGAAATTCGTAAGTCCCGAAACCTCAATTTCCTTTTCTTTTCTTCCCACTTAGGGTGTCTTCAATTGAATGTTTAATGTTTTGCGCACAGAGGGATACACTTCAAGCAGCCACAAGTTTTGCTACAAGAAACCAACTTCCTGTGCGTCTACAAGACCAAATGCTGGCTCACTTGTCTTTAAGATACCGGACAGATTCTGAAGGAGTGCAGCAACAAGAAATTATTGAATCGCTGCCTAAGGCCATCCGATCAAGTATCACACATTTCTTGTTCTATTCAGTTGTTGACAGAGTTTACTTGTTCGCTGGAGTATCAAACGACTTACTATTTCAGCTGGTAAGCCTTGCACCATCATCCTTAATAAAATGCCTTAACCTTCGTTTTGATTGTTTGTAAAGTTGTGTTTCGCTGTTATAGGTCACGGAGATGAAGCCTGAATACTTTCCACCTAAAGAAGACGTAATACTCCAAAATGAAGCTCCCACCGATCTTTATGTGCTTGCCACAGGTGCTGTGGTGAGACTTCATCGTATAGCATGTATATATTACGTCGGTTATTAGAGTTGCCTAACACTTTCTCTAAAAAGTTGAATTTGTGAAACAGGATCTCATTGTTCAAAGCAACGGAATTGAACAGGTTTATCCTTGAATGATATACTAATGATTTTAGTCATAGGATTGAACTGAATGTGATATTTTTTGTGTATCGAATTGAACTCAGATTGTGGGAGAACTGAAAACAGGCGATGCGTGCGGTGAAATAGGCGTCCTATGTTACAGGCCGCAGTTATTCACTGTTAGAACTAAAAGACTGAGCCAACTTCTAAGACTAAACAGGACGACATTTTTGAATCTACTACAAGCCAATGTTGGAGATGGTACAATCATCGTTAACAATCTTCTTCAGGTCAGTAACCATCATATCCATCCGGAGAAAAAGCGCTAAGAAATATTATCGAATTCTAAATCAAGCGTTGTCATACATGCAGCATTTGAAAGACCGAAACGATCCAATAATGCAAGAAATTCTGAGTGACACTGAGAACATGCTTGCTCGAGGTAGAATGGATGTTCCTCTTAGTTTATGCTTTGCAGTAGCTAGAGGAGACGATTTACTATTGCATCAGCTGCTGCGTCGTGGAGTTGATCCTAATGAAGTTGACAGTAATGGACGTACTGCTATGGTATTTATTCGAATAACAAAAATAGTAAATGATGACTGAATAGGCTTTTTTGGCCAGAGTTCACTTGAACTTTCTGCATTTGTGCCAAACAGCATATAGCAGCAGCGGCAGGATACGAGCATTGTGTCGTCCTGCTTCTCGAGTACGGAGCCAATGTAAATTTCAAAGGTAGGTAAACTGTGTGTGGCGGCCTAAAACTGATATAACTTCGACGAGACTGACACTGGTACTATTTGTTCTATAACAGATTCGGAGGGGAATGTTCCGCTGTGGGAAGCTATACTGGCGGGACATAAGAATATAATCAATCTTCTTACGGACAACGGCGCAAGGCTTTCATATGGCGATGTAGGCCAATATGCGTGTACTGCAGCTGAGCAAAACAGGTTAGACTTTCTCAAACTTATAGTAAAGCACGGAGGGGATGTGGCGTTGCCCAAGTGTTCCGGACAAACAGCATTACACAGAGCAGTGTCCGAAGGAAATGTGGAACTGGTGGAGTTTCTTTTAAAACAAGGAGCTGATGCGGATAAGCCTGATATTCATGGATGGACTCCTAGAGGCTTAGCGGAGCATCAAGGACACGAAGGGATTATAACGCTTCTTCAGACAATAAAACCTGATATCCCTAGCCGGTCGTATGTACCAGCTCCTGAAGGAACTACTCGCCTTCCGAAGTATAACAGTGAGCCCGTGATGACACCTGCTCCGGAAGCTCATCTTGGCGGAGAAAATAGAAGGAGACGAAATTCGAACAGCTTCCATAACTCGTTAATCGGGATAATGGCTGCTGCCGGTCAAGGTAAGCTCTGATGTCATAAACTCCCATTTGTTGTATTTATTTTACAATTTGCATTGATTTGTTTTATCGAGCTTGATTCGATCAGTGAGTCAAATCCGTGGCGTGCAAAGAGGATCAGTTGTAACAAGTTCAACACTGAGGATTACACTTCAGTGTCGTGGAATGGGTGAAAGTGGCCGTAAACTAGTGCTTCTTCCTGAATCCATTCAAGAGCTTTTGCTCATGGGGAACAGAAAATTTGGTATCAATGCTACTAAAATTGTAATGGAAGAAGGGGCTGAAGTTGACGACATAGATGTTATAAGAGACGGTGACATTCTGACTCTTGTTGGCGACAGCTCTGGCGCAACATCTGAACTCCATACTGCCGCAGAGTGAAGAAAAGAAGCTTGGAAGATTCACATAAGCCTTCCCATTTAGCAAACAGGAAGGCTTTTTTCTAGTCTATACGCCATCAGTTAGAATTTAGAAATTTGTCATTGTCATAATTCAAATGTATATGACGTTGTTTCATTGATTTTGTATCAAATGAAAACTCACATTACATGACAAGAGCTACGGAGACGATCAGTTAATGAGGCGAAAGCCAAAACGTAGACAGGGGAAGGCCAGTGAGGATGCGGGGGCATAAGGTTGCAAATGTGCTTCCACTAAAAGTAAAAAAAAAAACAGAGGCTGTCTTGGTGGAGTCAAGTACCGATAAGGGTAATCTTTGGGACTTCAACAGGGAAAGTGTGAATCTCGTCCATCCATGGGTTTTTCTCCTTGGCAGGGTTGATGGTGCGTAAAGCTTTCCATACTGCACTGTTGCATTTAAATCCAGAACCGAACGCGATCTGCCATGTTCTGTCACCCTTTTTGATCCTGCCTTTGCCTTCTGTGTATGCCAACTCGTACCATAATGAGCTGCTCGAGGTGTTCCCATATTGATATAGAGTCATTCTTGAAGGCTCCATGTGCCAGTTGGAGAGATGTAAGTTTTTCTGTAACTCGTCTAGAACAGCTCTTCCTCCTGCGTGAATGCAGAAGTGCTCAAAGGCTAGTTTGAAGTCTGGAATGTAAGGCTTCACCTTCATTTTCAGAAGCTTTAGTCCAACTAAGGCGGCGAAGAAAAGGAGCTGCTTCGGACATAGGAAGGACTAGAGGGCCTAAAGTTGTGATGTTAGTTTTTAAAGCATCTCCAGCAACTGCCATGAGATCTTTCGATAAGGAAACTCCGATCTTCCCTTTCTTGTCCTCTTCTTGAGTGATGCAAGAAAAGCACTTGTCATCTGAGGCTTTGTTGGTTCGAACGGTATGAACTAGTCTGTACTTTGATCTGAAATGTTCACGGCCCTTGTTGGAGAGTAGTATAGCAGCCCCTCCCATTCGGAACAAACAATTTGAAACAAGCATTGACCTTTCATTTCCAAAGTACCAATTCAGAGTAATGTTTTCCATGCTGATCACCAACGCGTAACAGTTAGGATGGACTTGAAGCATATCCTTAGCAAGATCAATTGATATTAAACCGGCACTGCAACCCATCCCGCCAAGGTTATAGCTGCGGATATTTCCTCTAAGCTTATAATGATTAATAACCATGGCAGACAGGGACGGAGTTGGATTAAACAAGCTACAATTAACAATCAGAACCCCAATATCCTTAGGATTCACCTTAGTTTTCTCCAAAAGCTGATCAACTGCCCCAAACATTACTGCCTCAGCCTCCTTCCTTGCCTCAGCCATACACGGATTAGGAGGAACTCTAAGCACAGAATCCGGAAAATAAGTGTCCTCCCCAAGGCCAGATCTCTCAAGAATCTTCTTCTGAAAAGTTAAATTCTCTTCAGTAAAACTTCCAGTCAACCCCGACCTCTCCATAAAAATCTTCTTCGTACATTTTCTCGCCTCATCAGGCTTGTAACACGCGAAATCCACTAAATATACTGGAAGCGGCCTAGTCATAACTCATAACATAAAGAGTAGCCAAAAAGACCAACATCGTTGAACAGGCAATAACCGAAATGAGATTATATCTCAAATGCTCCCATAAATCAAGCAGATCTTGCACGGAGAAAGTCGACAACTGAGCAGCCAATAAGACAACAAGCGGCGACAAGAACAAGTACATTCCATGAGTTATAAGGTAATGATACCCTAATTTCACATACTTCAATTTCACGGATTTTTTGAAATCAGGAAGCGGGGTTCGATCAGAAGACCCTGATGGTGGTGGCTTCTGATTCAAGGGCTTGTTCAAATCCATCTCAGACATTCTGACACACAAAAATCTGCTTGTTAGTAATACCTTTTACCCAAAAACCTAAGCTTCTGCAATCTACCTTGGAAATCAGATTTGAAGTCAAAGATGGAGACTTTTTACAAAAGGGTTGCGAAATGGGAGATCCAAACACGAAAGTATTCCTACAAAAATACGAAAATCCAGATCGATAAGCACGTGCATTGAATTGGTACAAAATTGCTTTGTCACGGTCTATAGATTCGTCAAAACGAGTCATTCTCTTTAAAAAATGGATGAGAAGAGAAAGGGAAGGGAGTACCTTTTGAGCGCCGATGATTAGGATCGGACCGTGTCGTATTGGAGCTCAGGGAAAACGAGGATGGCGGAGAGGTGGAGGTGCAGCCTGAGAGACTGAAATTTTCGTTCTGGAAAAATTCAAAATTTATAAAATTGTATTTTCAGATTGCAGTCCAAACTAGAAGTGTCAAACGGCGGATAACGTGATGTTAACGGGTGGGCATGGGCAAAAAATTTGTTTAGTTTATTAATACTATTGGGATTAACGGGCGAATTCTTAATGGGTAACAGACGTAACGGATATTGAAATCATTTATCCCATTAAGCTAATGGGAGATTAACATGCTCGTTTTTAACGAGCCGTTTTGAAATTCTCAATGATTAATATGATATTTTGACACATCTATTTAGAGGAGTCAAAAAGGGCAAGAGTGAAATATTAATGGTTAAAAAAAGAAATTTAAAAAAGAAAAAGAAAAAAAAAGAATGTTAATGGTTGAGCATAATTGAGAAATAGACGAAAAAGAAAAAAAAATCTCATTGAGCATATTAATACTATTGTGATTAATGGACGGTGTCTTAATGGATAATGACCTTAACGGATATTGAGATGATTCATCCCATTAAGCTAATGGAAGGTTAACATGCTATTTTTTTAACGGACGGATCCCAATGAGTAACAGATACTTTGACACCTCTAGTCCAAACCAAAAATATTCTTTACCTGATACAACCATCCGTTGCGATGATGACACGTGGCAGTGATAATTGGGCTTAAGTCAACACGATATTTAGGGAAAGTGGTCTAAAGTTTATCATATTAATCCATATTAATATTGGCTGGATTGACATTATTTAACACGTAATTAAGTAATTAATTATCAATAAGAAATGCCGGCCAGAGTCAGGCGTCCAAGCAGGATATACTGACAGACTGGAAACCAGACAAATATGACACCCTTGCACATCACAGAATGCTAATCTCTCTGGTCCTCTTGAGATCCTTGTACAAATGCCAGTTGCGCAACCAGAGCGATATGATCGCTACCCCATTTCTGAAATGGAATGTGAGACGTAAGATCTAGGCTGCAAAATTGCAGAAGTTGAGTCAAAGATACGGATGAGTGATACCTTAGTGGGGAAACCGGCTGTCCACTGCATAGCTTGTTTTTGCATGGGGGAAAGAACTTTTACCGTCCGAAGGCCCTCTGACCGCCTATTGCGAAAATAAAATCACACACTTAAAGGATATTTGCGCTCAACTCAACTTTGATGATAATAAACTGATGTGAAAAATATACAGTTGTAGCACACTAGAGATGCTAGACTTAATAAAGATTGAAGGTTGACTTTACGCCACTGGTTAACCAGGAAAAAAGAAAACCTCGAAATGACTTACCATATGTAGTCGACTGTTCCACAAAAACATCTGTTGTAACTAGTAACTAAAGGTTCGCCATTTCCGTCTCTAGTCCCTAATAAATCCTGCACACAGCGAATCGACAAATATCCTGAGTGATTTAGGAAAACACTAACGGAAGGTAACAATAGAAAAAAACAGACTGTAAATTCAGTAACACTACCTCTGTTTCTGAATATGTACTGCTTAGTTGAAGAGGGTGTTCAAGGGAAGTACAGTCCCCATTTCCAGTAGCAGCCTCAATTTCTGTTCGAGTCCATGATGATGTACTGCAACCAGTTCTCTCTGGACTGGAAGGTTCACTTTCAGGAGACAGACTATGTACTTGCTGCTCTTCTACTGGATTTGTCGTCTCAAATTGACTGTAGTCTGAGTTTAAAGATTCTCCTGTCAATTCCAAGAAAAATGTTTCGCCGTCTTCGCCAATATCTTCATTCTCTCCCGAAAATATGGTGGGTTCTTCATATATGTTCTCAAAACAGGAGGATGCATCTGAAGCAAACACGTTAGATGTCATTAGGCCGGTTTCAGTTACATGTCCAGTTGTTTCTGCCGACTGAGGAATATATTTTTCTACCCCATCTGGCTTCAATAATGAAATTTCTTTCAATGATCCACCATATGGAATATCTGCCTCAATCTTGCTCGACTTCAAGGAAGTAATGTTAGGACCAGTGCTCGAAGGAGGGGTGTTCTTTATTGCATTTCGTACATCCTGAACATCATCACCTACACTCAGTTTGCTTTCCGATATCCTTGTTCCATTTGGCTGATCTGCATTAACAAGCTGCGGATGATCCTGAAAATCTTCCAGTGTTCCAGATGTGATTGAAGACAGTTCACCTTCCGATGTCCTTGTTCTATTTGGCTCATCTGGATTAACATGCTGAGACTGACCAAGAAAAGCATCCGCGTCCCCTGTTCGAGATGTAATTGAACTCGGTTCTCCTTCTGATGACCTGGTTCCTTTTGGTTCACCTACAATAGCATGTTGAGGCTGGCCCTGCAAATCATCCACTATGCCAGATGTAATTGAACTCGGTTCTCCTTCTGATGACCTGGTTCCTTTTGGTTCATCTGCAATAGCATATTGAGGCTGGCCCTGCAAATAGTCCACAATTCCAGATGTAATTATATGCTTCTGAGAGTCTGAATAGGAGCCATTTTTCTCAGCATCAGAGTTTAAAGTTACATGTGTATTTGAAGGCTGGACGTGCGTAGAAGCTTGAATCCTGAATATTTAAATAACAATCACCATATGCTACATGCCTTTAAATAACAAATGGAAGAATGAAATTCAACGGTTCCTACCCAGGGCTTGATCTTTGAAATATGAGTGCTTGAATCTCAGCTGAAGCTTGGCCAGATACCTTGTCTCTAGCAAGATCCGAGAGGTCTAACTGCATCAGATAGTGTCGAAATTCAAGCTCATGCACGATGATACTCTCATATATTATGCAGAAACATACAGTTTGCCGTTTACCTTTTGCTCCAATATGTAATTGTATAATGGGCTCTGTAAAAAATAACACAAAAGACATGACTCTACATCAAAACGATTAGATTAATAACTCATCATACTGGCACAGGCCTTTCAGATTTCTGACTTAAAGAAACTAGAAAGAACAGACAACGGAGGAGTGAAGTGTACCTTTGGTGTGCAGTTGAAATCCCCACAGACAACAACCGGAGCATTATTCCAGGTTTTTGAGACAGCATTGGCTTTGTCAAGCAGCACACGGACCTATATCAAACTAATACAACATCAGTTAGGTCACACTTGTGGCATATGAGGTATGAGCGAGCTCTCATCCTCCGATACAACCATTACACCATATGGACCAATATGGCCCAGTGCAATATTTACTGCTTCAAAATACAGTGTAAAAAGCCTAAACCATAAAACATATTCTTGAACCGTAAATTAAAAAGCATCGTATTGACTGAGAAGCGCATAAGATTTAGTGCTTCTGAACACAAAGGAAGTGCATTGAGAATAAGAAACCAGGCGACTAAAACAGCATGGTTGAATTATAAAACACCTACTATAGGCGCTCATTACCTGGCCGAGCTTGATATCTCCCCTTTTTGGATTGTAGAGAACATGAATGTTACATACAACAACTCTGTTGGGACCTGCTGAACTGATGGTAAAGTTTCAATATTCAGGTAGATGAGTAACCAACATACCTGCACAAACATTACTAATGCGTATGCTATGATAATTTTCACATGTAATCAGAAAATATAAGTAAAGGAGACCGGCGAGAGCAGACATAACATCGATATGTCACTTCTCACTTCTCAGTCGACCTTTAGAAATAAACAAAACCAGTAAAATTTTCAAACGAAGAGAACAAATACTGTGCACAAATCAGTATACGCAATATGCACGAAGAAAATTGAATTTTGAAATACCTAGTATCAGATGCGGATGGGTTCTTCGTTAGATTTTGTTGGACAAGCTGCTAGAAAGCAATATTAAATCTATGAGCATATGTGAGGTACTAGATGAAAAAAGGGAGCCTAACATTTAGCGACTCGCAAGCTGCTTACTAATGAAATAATGATAAATCAGGCTTTAACAGGTGAGGAACAAACATTCAACAGCTGTTATGATGAGAGATACAGAAAAAAATACTGAAAAAATTGTACCTCCAGCACGCATATCTGAGCAACATTATCACGAAGGCCCAGTTTATTGAATTCAATACTTTCCTCATGTAACAGCTTGAATCTAAAAAAATGTCCAGGGGAATAATTTTTCATTAGCAACTTAATTTCCGGAAAAAACATGAGACCTATTATATACGAGAAATGAAAGACTTTCAGACAAACAAAAATGTGTGTGGAACTGAGCACTTGCAGCATAACTAAAATAAAGTAGAGCAGCCTCAAGTATATAATCTAATGAAAATATTAAATGCTCCCAGAAAGAAGGAAATCCTAACAATAACCAAACCATTCTTCATACATGCATATCTGACAAAACTTACTTTGACATTCTCCAAAATACTGAGCAGCCATCCGCTGGATTTCCGGTCCGCGTCTGTTTATTTGAAATAAGTGTAAAAAATGTCATTTCAACATGTTTCAACTTTTCAATTCAATTAACTGATCAGCTGCATATATTTTAATCATTTGACTGAAATGGAATTCAAATAATGACAAAGATATAGCCGTACCTTGTGGATTCCATCATAACCCTGGCGTTTAAGCTCTGCTTGTAAGTCTTGGAATCTATCTACTTCCTACAAAGGAAACAGGTAGCTAATCATCATGAATACAAACCATTTGTCAGAAACGTAGATTGGCATCATATATTTGCTCATGCAGCTGATATCACAGCGCATAATAAGCCAAGAGCAGACCTGAAAGCACATAATGTCAGAAGACCATAATCTAAGCTCAAAAAAAAGGTTGTTTTTTCTCCACTCCCAACTAAGCATGTGACGAGGAATGTGAAAGTAAAGTTTTCTCCAATGCTCAGTCGCAAGATAATCGGCCAATATATTGTATGATAGAATTGTAAATCGCTCTGCACAAATGTAAATATAGTGCATGATTTTGAAAGCTTCCCAAAAGCAGAAAAAAAGGAACAACACAATGCAGTTGGTGACATGACTTAAACAATTTATCACACATGTTTAGAATCAGTTGACAAGAATCCCTTAAGTGGGTAGAGACATACTTGAATATTTAACAGAATTTCTATAGTTAAACTACTTGAGATTCTGTGTACATATTATAAATGTGATAAACATCCAAGTATACTCCCCATTCAATTTAGCTAGGTTTCCTTGACAGGTTAAAAAAATTTGACTCTTGAAAAGACGCAAACAAAGAGGGTTAGTAACAGCAAAACAACCATAAACATAACTCATTAAAGAAACTAGCTATTTATCTTCTGAATGACGAAGTGTTCAAAATAAACGGAACTCATGGAAGCTAATTATCCTATCAAGTGACCACTTAACAGGCATATTGCATTGTCACCAAAACTATAAACCCATAAAAACACGATCCTAATTAACATAAATAAGCAAGAATGTCCCCAAAAAATACCCCAATGACGAGGAGGCTCAGGCTTCGCATACTCCCACTCTCTAAAATCCAGCGGCTTAGAATTCCTTGGCCGAAACTGATTATTAGGGTGTCCCATTTGCTTGTTTACATACACCCCTTGCCTATCACCACCGTAAGAACCACCCATCATAGAACCAGGCGGCATATTCACATTCATGTGCACAGTATAATTACTATAAAAAGACCTCCTTTCATAACCTTGATTTTGATGAAAGTAAGGTGGCCTATTATGTTGAAATTGCGGTGCTCTATTTTGCTGAAACTGCGGTGGTCTTGGATTGAATTGAAAATTAGAGGATACATTGTTGTAATTGTAACTCCTTCTATCCACATAACCTCCACCTCCATTCACCTGCCTGAACCCTAAGTTAAATCCTCTCCCTCTCCCCTGATTCAAATGTGAATCTCCAGCCACATTCTCTCCGTCTCCAACCGCTGGTCGGTTGCAGTAGCCTCTATACATTCCACCTCTATACTAAAAAAATCAAATCGAAACCAAAAATCCCATAAACATAAAAACCTAATTACATTCTACAAAGTACAAATAAAGCTTGAGATTTCACAATACAAACATACATGAGGTCGAGAAGCCATGGACGCGGTGGAGACGGATCTCGCAGCGACAAGGAATCGAACGAACGGCGACGA